>OZ036007.1:13730140-13745140 GCA_964035015.1 Corallium rubrum
GAAGTTATAAACATTATGATCTCACTATGTTTACTATTGATTTATCACAACTTCCTTTTCGCGAGATATCCTTTGTTGAGGATGTGGATGAAAAACTAGACCTTTTTAACCGATTTTTTAACAATACACTCAGTAACCACGCGCCAATAAAGTGCATTAAATTGAATTGAAAGGGGCAGGTCACACCCTTTCATCAACAAAGATATAAAACAGCTTATGAATACCAGATATCAAATGTCAAAGATTTTAGATCAACGCATAATATAGCAGATTGGGAAAAATATAAACACCTGAGGAACACCGTTAAGACCAATTTTAGAAAAGCAGAAACAAATCACGTCCGTACACAAATTCAAAATTATAAAGGAAATACAAGATCTACATGGAAGGTGATTAGACAATGCATACCAGCCAAAGAAACTTCTAAAGTTTGTTATCAGAAAGAATCTAGCATAGTAGCCGAGGAATTTAACACCTATTTTACTTCTGTGGGAAAGACAACAGCAGACAAAGTTAGGTCACTAGCAGAAGATTACGGGATTCCTATAATACCACCTACGCTACCTAGGAACTGCAGAGTACCTGAAGAAATGTTTGAATTTAGAGTGGTCACCCCTGACGAAATCCGGAAAATAATTTTGAAGATGCCATCTAACAAAGCTCCTGGACCAGACAAAATAGGCATTCAATGTGTGAAAGATTCCCTCGACATTATCTTACACCCGCTGACAGATATTATTAACTGTTCTCTGACGACATCTAAGTACCCTTCGATTTGGAAATTAGCGGAAGTTATACCATTACACAAGGAAGGTGACCACGAAGTTGCATCTAACAATCGACCTTTGTCATTATTAGCTGTTCTTTCCAAAATCTGCGACAAAGTTGTTCTGAACCAGTTTACATTATATCTTACTAAACACAAGTTATTATCAAGTCATCAAGGTGGCAATCGTAAAAAGCATTCCACCGAAACACTTAATATTGCAGTAACAGACACCTTCTTGGAAGCTATGGACAAAAAACAAGTAACTATTATGGTTTCACTTGATATGTCGAAAGCTTTTGACAGTGTTCAACATGACATTCTTCTTCAAAGGATTCTATATTTAGGCGCATCTCCGGCAGTCCATAAATGGTTCAAGAGTTATCTATCGGATAGACTTCAGTATGTTCGCATTTGCACTTCTATCTCATCAAAGCTCCAGTTAACATATGGAATCCCTCAAGGCTCTGTATTATCACCATTCCTATTTACTATTTATACAGACAGTTTACGAACAATACCCAAATCCTGCTCTCTTGAATCGTATGTAGATGACTCAAAAACCTTTCTATCATTCTCCTTAACGTGTTTGGATAGATCCTTATTGTCTATAGAGGATGATCTGCGTAAAGTTTTTGAATGGTGTTGTAATAATAGTCTACTGATAAATCCAGACAAAACCAAAATGCTTCTAGTTGGAACAAGACAATTGCTTCAACAATTAGAAACATACCCTAGTTAGTATCAATTTTCTTGGAGGAAGACTTAAACCTGTCCAGGTGGTCAAAGATTTGGGATTAATACTTGATTCTAACCTAACGTATAACGAACATATACAACATTTGTCATCATCATGTATATCCAAATTAGGTCAAATAAGTCGTGTAAAACATATCTTTGACCAAAAGGCACTAACCACCATCATCGATACTTTAGTAATGAGTAAAATTAACTATTGCTCATCACTATGGTCAAATTCTTTTGTAGAAAACATTAAGAAAATTCAATTAATTCAAAACTTTGCGGCAAGACTTGTTACAGGAAGTCACAAATATGACCACATACCTCCGGCATTGAAGGAGCTCGGTTGGCTACCCATTAAACTATATTTACAATATAGAGATACTATCTTAGCATTTAAATGCATGAATGATCTAGCTCCCTTATATTTATGTAATAATTTTACCAGAAGAAGCCAAATTCATAACCGTGTTACCAGAAATAACAATGACCTACATATTCCAAAGTATCATACAGCAGCCGGTCAGAGAACATTCAAATATAGAGTGACTAAACTATGGAATGCCTTAGACGAACCTTTAAAATGCATTACTGATTTAAATCATTTTAAAAATATTTTAAAATTAGAATTATTAAAATTATGTAATTAATTCCAGCTTTTAATAGGATATGTATTTTACACTGTAGATGTTAGTAAGTTTCGCTATACAGTATTAAGATTTAAATAGTTATTTAGTTTTATATGATAATAATATTGTAATTTGTCATCGAAAAGCCCGTTTTGGGAATGTCAATAAAGTATGTATGTATGGAAGTAGAAGTAGAAGTAGAAGTAGAAGTAGAAGTAGAAGTAGAAGTAGAAGTAGAAGTAGAAGTAGAAGTAGAAGTAGAAGTAGAAGTAGAAGTAGAAGTAGAAGTAGAAGTAGGAATAGGAGTAGGAGTAGGAGTAGGCGTAGGCGTAGGAGTAGGCGTAGGCGTAGGCGTAGAAGTAGGCGTAGGCGTAGAAGTAGGAGTAGGAGTAGAAATAGGAGTAGGAGTAGAAGTAGAAGTAGGAGTAGGCGTAGAAGTAGGCGTAGAAGTAGGAGTAGGCGTAGAAGTAGGAGTAGAAGTAGGAGTAGGAGTAGAAGTAGGAGTAGGAGTAGGAGTAGAAGTAGGAGTAGAAGTAGAAGTAGAAGTAGGAGTAGGAGTAGAAGTAGGAGTAGGAGTAGAAGTAGGAGTAGAAGTAGGAGTAGGAGTAGAAGTAGGAGTAGAAGTAGGAGTAGGAGTAAGAGTAAGAGTAAGATGGAGAGTGGAGTGGATTATAGTAGCGTAGGAATAGAGTAGAAGTAGGGTGGAGTACAGTGAAGTGAAGTGAAGTGAAGTGAAGTGGAGTAGAGTTGAAGTGTAGTGCAGTGCAGTGCAGTGCAGTGCAGTGCAGTGCAGTGCAGTGCAGTGCAGTGTAGTAGAGTGTGTAGTTGAAGTTGGAGTTGAGTGAAATTCTTTATTTGCCTCCCATGCGGAAGAGATAAATTATAAAATTTACAAAGGAAATTTGAAATTAACTATACTAAGATTATAAAGATTATAAAGCGCAATTGCAATATGGCTCTATATTACATAATTACTCAATAGTTATCAATTTTGATACTGTAACACAGCGATGTATATAGTACGCAAAATGTACCAAAAAGTCGTCCAGAAATTCAGGACTTAATGTTACAGTTCGTCCAAGAAGGACATCAAGCAACTCGTCATCGTCCATCTGAACTAGACAGGAATAAAACTCCATTGGCATGTTATCCATTAACCATTCCCAAAAGTTTTCTCTAGGTTCTTGGCTCCAACAACAGGTTAAAACAATATGTGCCACAGGATCCCCAAACGTATTCCCACAACCATGACATTCGTGAACTACCGAAGTTGCATTTATTCGTTTTTCATTTACCATAAATGAGTTACACAGTAATCTTACGACTGTCATTACACACCTATTTGTAGTTGGATGTCGTTGGAGAAGATAGTACCAACATGAGGGTTTTAGCTCTCCGTGGATACGTAGATATCGTTCCATTCCTTTCGATGCAAGTCTATCTCTCCAAAAACTTTCCTCAGTTGCTTTGATCGCTTTAAACACTACTCTCTTCCATTGCGTATTAGACGGAAAAGTACCATGTTCCAAAAATATTTCAATATAAGTCCACAGATCATGTTTTAAAACAATATTCATGACGTCAGGTACAAAACCAGTTGATACTTTATACCTGTATTTCCATCGTAGAATCCTTATTATTAGCAGCTTTCTTTGCGCAAGAAAGTGTGATGAATTAAGAAGTCGCCCAAAAAAGGATAACTTCTTTTTCTCTATGTCTCCCTCGATGCTCCATAGGCCCAAAAGACCCCTCGCCGCAGAACCAGACGTTCCTGGCAATAGACCTTCAATCACGCGAACAAATATGTTCTGACATTTCTCTAACATTAAACATTTTTGTTTGCTAAGCTGCCACAGTTCACTTCCATACAACATTTTAGGTAAAACAACTCTTTTCCATAGTTTGCTTGAAGTAATAGGATTAATGCCACCAGATCTACCCCCTACCCCAGCAAGTTCGACTCCCGCCGCATAACCTTTCTTCACCGCATCTTCTATCGGTTCCATATCTGTGGCTTTCACATGCCATATTTTACCTAAATTCTTCCAAACATCTTTCTCACGAAGTTGAATATCACCAAGTAACCAAACTCTTCTATTTACGTTCCTCTGGCTATCAACGGTTTTCTCTCCAAATACCATGGTAACAGTTTTTGTTTGATTAAATGTTATTCTCCACAGCAATCCATAATCATAGAGTAGTTTCAACATTCGATCTAAACCATTTTTCAAGCGTGAAAGCATTGTGATATCATCTGCATACATGGGTGAGCCATAATACATTCCATATAATACCACCCCAGTTTGGGCTGTTCCTTGTAAAAATGAAATCAAGTCATTGACGAAGACTGTAAACAACCACGGAGATAAAACCCCACCCTGACGCGTACCTTGCAGGAGGTTGTAACATCTAGAATAACAGTCATCGATACGCACCATTTCCTTCATTCCTGTGTACCAATGTTGAATGATTTTTAGACACTTTCCCTTAATACCCATGTTTTGATACAGTTTGAATAGCATACCATTTATCCATAGGTTATCAAAAGCTTTTGTAATGTCCACGTAGCATACATAAACTTTGTCATTTTCCTCACAGCAATGTTTAATAGTTTCATCAATAATAAAGGCTGTAGTAAGAGCATCATGTTCACTCCGATAAGCTCCCTGTAAACTATGTGGAATACATTGCGGTTTCTGTTGAATTCTCAAAAGGATTATTCTTTCCATGATTTTGTTAAAGGTTGTTAACAGACTAATTCCTCTGTGATCGTCAAATGTACATGCAAAGGCTTTCCCACCTTTAGGAATTGGAATCTTAACTGCCAGCTTAAAAGATGACGGGATATACTCCACTTTAATGACGCTGTTAAAAAGTTGAACAAGATACAATAGCAAAATACGTTCCCGAGTTTAATATGCTCGTAAAAGACCCCATCATGCCCAGGAGCTTTCCCAGCTGGGAGTTTTCTTACAATCGACTGAATTTCTTCTATTGTTATTGGTTTATCTAGAATTCCATCAAAAAGCTCATCTCGCCCCATTACGCATTCAACTTCGCTGTCAATCTTCATCTTGAATTGTTCATCAAATTTTAAACTTGGTGTGAAAAGTAACTCGTAATAATCAGCCCATAAATCGGCCAACTTATGCGGATCTGATACAGTTTCTTCATTAAACTTCAATCGAACATTTCTTTTTCGTCTGTTACCACGCTTCCTATTGACGTATCGCCAAAATTTGACATGATCAATTTCACTATAGCATTGCTTATCTCATCGAATTCTTGCTGTTCAGTTCTTCGTGCCGCGTTTCTATTTTCTCTTCTATAGACTGACTTAGCTCTTTTATAGTCTGCATAACTCGCATACTGCATTCCCCTTGGACGTCCTTCAGATATCCAATTTTTAAACTTTTGTCGAGAAATTTTCTTTAGACGATTTAACTTTGCAGTCCAATACGGTTTAATTTTCTTATTATATACTATACGCGGCAGCATCTGGTCAGCTTGAATTATTGCTCGGCATAGAAGCGACACTTGGGCATCAATTATCAGCAGGTGTTTCAAAATGTTTTTCGGGCAAAATATCTGCTGGTAAATATTTGGATAGTTCTTCAATATACGTTTCAATGTTATTTGTAGAACACTTAGACCACGCAATGCGTTCCTTTGAAAAAGCTGAATTCTTTCCCTGAGTTTCACCTACTTCAATATGTAAAACAACAGGCAGATGGAACGCAGTATTATCTGGAGTCTCAGCCAAAATTTCTACACGCTGCACAGATGGCACCAAGTGCTTTTCAATAAGAATATAATCGATCATGCTGTTTCCACAGCTCGAAATATACGTGTTCGTTTGTCCAACGCAGTTAACTTCGGTGTTAACAGCACATAGGTTTAATTTTGTTAACATAGCCTGCAACAGTCTTCCCCTCGCGTTTAAGGATTGGTTTGACCGCAGAACCTGCAAGTGTGCATTAAAATCTCCCATGATAACAACAGTTGTACCATTTGCTTTTTGTTCATAATAAAATTGCTCAACATCATCTAAGGTTTTCTTAAACTCTGTTAGTGATCTGTTGCTCGAAGGGAAATACACAGAGCAAATAACCAAATTTAACGTACCTTTTAACTTGATAGCCACAAGTCTATCATTACCTCCTGAAAGATTTTGGCAGTCCAATGTTCTCCTCCAGAAAATCGCGACACCACCCTGTCCTCTTCTCCAACGTAAATTCAAATCATTTAGTTTACTACATCGCGCAAAGCACTCAAAATTTTCGTCCAATGAGTCTAAAAAAGACACACTGTCACAATAAAGCCAATGCTCAGATACTGCTAATATATCCGTTGTTTGCAATAATTGTTTTAAATAACCAAAACTGCTGTAGGCTCCACTGCAATTCCAGCATGCCAATCTAAGTTTTTCACTTCTGTTCATCACTTGGTTGATTGATGTTTATCCTTCCCTGAAAGTTCTTTGCCATTTATAGCCAGCGATAACCACGGTCTGGCATGTACTCCTGCCGGCCAAAACATGGATTCTTTAACTGTATCAAAATCCTCGGCGCAGACGTTTACGCGAGCAGATGTTGTCCCTTTTCTTTTACTCCTCATTAAACGAACAAATGTTGGTTCAATGCTTCTATCCTTCATGTACTGCGTTATCTTTTCAATCGTTACACCTTCTTTAACACCCCCAATAAATATACGCTTCACCGCTCTTCTTTGCACACCGACAAATTCAATATCAGCATGGTTGTCATGGATCATATCTGCTTCTTTACTTTGTTTACTAGAAATACTAGTCTGTCCAACACCAATGGGCTGATTCTCTGGTCTCTTTACAGCATCTCCACCAATTTCTGTATGTTCCATTTCATCGACAACTATTGTGCCGCTCGATTGTTTTGATTTCGCAATCGCACTTGCACCCGCATTTTTATTTAAATCTCCATGAACAATTTCCCTTGGGGACTTTGTAATCTCACTTGCACTGTCATTAGTATTTGTATTTTCGCCAACAGCTCTCCTTAGGGACTCATTCTTGCCACTCTTCGTTTCTCTAGTATGGTAATTTTTCTTCATTTGTTCAAAGTTTTTACTTATTTTAGTAAGGCTTTGCTCAGTATTTTTTATCTTTTCGTTAGCAAGATTTAGCTCAAAAGCATTTTCTTTCACATCTTCTATTATCCGCTCGTGATTTACCCTTGATCGTCCTTTTAAAGCAGCAATTTCAGCTTCCAGCGATTGAATTTTACCATCTCTTAATTTCAAAGCCGTATAAAGTTCATCAATTTCCTTTCTCATCGCTGTTATTGATTCGGAACATTCTTCTTTGACGACCATTAGCTTCCCTTCCAATTTCTCCATAAAACTCAAAAGCTCTCCCGATGAACTCTGCCCATCTTCAATTATTACAGGGTAGTTATTACGGTTTGGCGTTTCATTTGCCTTAACAAACATTTCTCTCAACTGCTGATTGTCTTCCCCTGATTTCCAATACCGAACAAGTTCGACAACATCGGCAGCCAGTTTAGCCTCGACTTTAGGGCCAGTTTGTCTTGCCAATCGTCGAGTAAGTCTCCCTTTAGGGCAATCAGCTCTTTCTTTACGGCATAGCATTGCTACGTAGTCTCTCACTTTAGACAAACGTTTGGCACTGTGGTTTCCTAACAAATTATTTGCCACATCTTCTCCAGATATCGTCGCCAGCTTCGTAGCTAACTCTTCACAAAATTCGAGTTCTTTAGCACAATCACCAACTTCTTGTGATACACTAGCATCTAATACATCACTTACATTGCAATCAGTCATTTTTGATAAAGAATCTGCTAAATTTCGACTCATATTTCTCGTTATTGCAGAGCCATAATTTGCATGACCTTCCGCCATTCTGACAGTGAGTGAAGGGAGGGGAGTGGAGTGGAGTGAAGTGGAGTGGAGTGGTGTGGAGTGGAGTGGAGCGGAGCGGAGCGAAGTCGAGCCGAGTCGAGCAGAGCAGAGCAGAGCAGAGTAGAGTAGAGTAGAGTAGAGTAGAATAGAGGAGTAGACTAGAGTGGGGTGGAGTACAATGTAGTAGAGTAGAGTGGAGTAAAGGTGAAGTGAAGTGGATCAACTATATTTATTCAGCGTAACACATCATAGTATTTACATACTGATAACGGAATGGCCCTCGGTCCTTGATGGAACTAATTTATAGAATTAACTGGGGGGAAATATGATGTTGATTTTGCAGAGGGATGAAAACCGGAGAACCCGGTAAAAAACCCTCGAAGGACAGGAGAGAACCAACAACTCTACTCACATGAAGCTATTCTTTTCTGACATTTCTGAATGTTTTTTTTTAGGAAAGAGTGTGTTCAGACTATGTCGAAGCGTATTCATTCTGCGCGCGAACTTCTTTTCCAAAAAATGCGAGAAAAAGGAACCCCAGGCAACTGGGAACATATTGTCAAGCAACGTGGCATGTTCACATTTACTGGATTAACGGGTGAGTTTACTTAATATGTTGTTACGAATATTAATATCAAACGAAAACGAAGACCTCGTGTCGAAAACGTATCAAAAGTTTTCCGTCCACACTATCGTTTTCGCCGTTTAGTAAAACGCTAAAAAGATCTACCGGGGTATGAATGAATAGTTCTAGGTGACTGAAACCAGGATAACATAATCGTGACAGCATGGTTTTCCAAAAGCTTCGTTTTTGCCGTCCACACTGGTGCAGAAAAACGGCGTCTTCGAATGTCTCCACTCTGGAGAGCGTTTTCGAAACGCTCCATTTTCGTTCACCGAAGACGCCGGATTAGTGTGGACGAAAGGCCTAACCCACTGACCTATATAATATGGACCGCGCACGCCAATGGGAGAATTGAAGCCAGCGGCCGCCATCTTACGGTGCTAAAATATTCGAATTCCGTAATTTTACCGGCCATGTTCGACGTCAAAAAAGACGTCGTTATTATCCGTAAACATGGCTGTTTTTGATATCAACAGAAACAGCACGCATTCAAGACATTTTTAATAGACAATAATTTGTCATCACTTACAAGACATCCAAAGCATCTCAAAACAAAGCTGAAAATTCGAAGGACTTCTGCATTTGTGATTTCCCGAGATCACTAATCCAGCCGTATTCACTCCCAGATTGGAAAAGTATACAATTGATGTAAAATATTTAAGCCCAAATTGAACATGGTCTGCATGTCCATGAGCAGAAATTGTGAAGGTAAGTCTCATTTTTTTCTATCAGAAAAATAGTGTATGTTCTTTGGTAAATATTTGGATTTCTAAGCACACCATATGGACAAAAGTGAATATTCAGAACATTTTAGGCAACCTTTCTCTCGATTTTATTTGTCGTAGCAAAAGAAAGGCACTATAAACTCGTGTTAAAAACAAATTAAATTTGGCAATTGAACGATAGCCATGATGTGTAAACTTCGACGACTTCGCGCCGTTTATTTTGTATTGCTATGTTGAATAAATGCAACAATTAAAGGTACTTTTAAAAATTAGCAGTAACAAGGCACATGTTGTTTGTTGGTAAATGTTGTAGAGGTTTAGATTTAAGACGGCAAAACCAAACATGAATTACTTGGTTCGATTCGATTCGAACACCGGCCCTTCCAACACCCACCGTCGCCCTCGCGGTCTATGACATATTCAGTTCAATGAGCCTCAATCAGCTGTAACCATACGAAACAAAACAAAACAAAACACAAACGTAACTAGTCTTTTTACTAGTAATACATGTGTAAGAAGTTTTATGAATATTGTTGGCATATATGTGCACAATAGTCAAATAATATACATTTACTATATAACTTAAAAATTAAATAATAAATTACCACCAAATTAAAGAAATAAGTCTCTGATTTTTTATCAACACCAACGCTATTTTACAATAATTATTCTTATTGTCTTAAGAATACAACTATTTGCACAAACTATAATACAAAAAACCATTTTTAAATATTTACATATTTCTACATATAATATATACACAGTCAGTATACATGTACATATGTATGTGGTTTCACCTCTTAATTCATGTCAATTAGTAAATCAAATCAAGTAAGAAATGAATGAATGAGCATTTTTCTAAACATATACAGACACTGTACAGTATATAACTTTGTGTTGGCAGTGGTTTGTGTTCCAATGTCAGTATTTATCAATCAGATTAAGATTTCACCGCAGCAGACACTGCATGTTTTCTCCAAATTTACACAGTCTGGTTTCCTCCTGTAGTAATACTGGGCAAATGAGGGATGGCTCCAACTGGACCTCTAGAGAGTACAGTTTAGATATGACTGATAGAGTTATCCAGTATAAATAAAGTTAGTTTAGTTTCCTCTGGTTTCCTCCTGTAGTAACACTGGATCAATGAGGAATGGTTCTTACTGGACCTCTAGAGAGAACAGTTTAGATATGACTGATAGAGTTCTCCAGTATAAATAAAGTTAGTTTAGTTTTCTACAGTTTCTTCATGTAGTAACACTGGACCAATGTGGGATGGCCCTTGCTGCATGATATACATGTATCTAGGCAATTTATTAGTGATAATTAGGTTATCCAGTATAAAATAATAAAGTACAGGTCTAGTTTTTATTTTTTAACCTATTGGTGCTTGAATAAGATTAGCTTGTTTAATTCTTTTCTGATATATGGTCCACGTCCTGCTTGTGTGGCCTGTTTTGCTAAGTGGTGTAATCTTATCTTGCAATAGCAATGTGCAATTTGCTTAATCAAACTAAAAATGTGATTATCACTTGCAGGACAATCGATCATGTGCTCATCCAACTCTGGGAACATCTTTTGTAAATCTAAATTTCCCAATACAGCTATTGAAATGGCTTCAGGAACACCCTTTTGTTGTGGAAGATTTCCAGAGGTAGCTGCCAATAGACGACCAAAACATTTCTCAGTTTCTTCACAGACATTTCTCACACTTTCTGAAGGCAATGTGAGACCACCTCTACTTTTGAACTGGACAAAGTCACTTGCTACTGTTGGTTTCTGGCTTGGGGATTTCAAAGCTTTCAAGCATTTGGTGCAGACAACCTTCTTTTCCATCATTTTGACTACATAGCCAGCTATATATGAGATTGCTGCTGATTTATATTCAGACAGAATGATGATATTTGGCATTTTAATGTAGTCGTGATCACTCTGAACTGGGCTGCACTCTTTCAGATCATACTTTCGAATGATGGCGGCTTCTGAAATGGTGAGTGTTGTACCACTGGCAACCCGACAGGAATCTCCAATGACTTCCAAGATGCTGGTGTCGTCTATCTGAGAGACATTTCCTTTCCCTCCTCTTATAGTGCTTCTCATCAATAACCGCTTGTATGCAGCTGTGAACTGTTGAGCAGTGGGATTGTTGTTGAATCCACCAGCAGCACGGATGGCAGAAAAGAAAAGCTCCAGATGGTCTTGGCTTAGCTTGTACATCAAGACATACTTTAGTGGTGCAGACTGCTGGGCAACCAGATCTTGAAAGATGCCTTGGACACTTTTAATTCCACACAGGAAGCCAACAAAACCTGTTTTCCTTTTGGAAGAATGTAAGGATTTTCCCTCTGCATCTGTCAAGGCCACAATGTAGGCATATGCTTCGTTGAGAAATGGACCCCATTCCTTTTGGTTGGATTGTCGCAGTGGTGACTTGTAGCCTTTTCCTAGTGGGTTCCGTGAGTTCAAAACATCAAACAGATGGTCAAAAACACGTATGAACTTCACTGTTGCCATGCAATCTTCAAATTGAGGGAGCTTTAGATGCTTTGTACAGTATTCAAGGGCATCTGCAACACTGGCACTGATGACTTGGGTGGCGAGGTTCACTTTCATCTTCTGCTTCTTCCATTCCAGGTGAGCTGCTTTCATCTTGTTGCCAAGCCGAAGACCCTCTTCTTCCTGAAGCTTATGTAACTCCACCAAAAATTGCCATGAAATACATTTTCCATTGCCATCTTTCAAGATGCCTTTATCAGATAAAGTATTTCTGACTAATTTCAGCATATGACAGATATCTAGGAGGACATACACCTTCTTATTAGGATTTGATGGATGTTGGAAGTAAGGGACAAGGTTTGGGACTTTCATTTGAGCTCCTAAAGTTTTCAGCATTGCAAAATGGCAGGATGGACCGTCATAGGTAAGTGATACAACTTTCACACCAACATCATGAAGCCTCTGAATGCACTGAGTAACAAGGTTAGCGCGTTCTCTGCCTGTTAATGAGTCAATAAAAAAGTATCCACAAGGTACTTTCCATGACTCATTCAGTGCAACAACCATGAAGACAAGTGCGTTTTTGGCCACTGGTGTAGAATCATCATCATTCACATCACAGCCCAGGTCAACATAACCCAGGAATGAGTTTCCATTCCAAGAAACATGTTTTCGAATGGCCATCTCATCAAGCATCAGAGCACACACAATCTCTTTATTTTGCTCTTGAGCTTTTCGTATGTGTGTGTTTAAAGCTTGGAATGCTGGTTCTGTGAACCCTGGGCCTGCTGGAATCTTGCTATACCATTTACGTATTTGGGCTTGATGTGGAAGAGCAAGGTTGAAGGTTTTACGGACAAATTCATATGCCTTTGCTGAATAGTATTGCAAAGTCATAGCAAATGACCGCAGTTCAGGAGAATAACTTGTATTCTTTTTCTTCATTAGCCTTTTAACAAGCTGTGCAGGGATATCTGAAATTGTTTGATGCAGAGTCTCCCGACATTCTGTAGAAATCAAGCCATTATCAGTGAGGGTTTGTATTATATCCTCTAATGACTTACATTTTTTTGTCAAACGCCTGTTTTTTTGCTGGGTCAATTTCAGCTTCTTCCTTAGAGTTTTGCTCTCTTCAAGTAGTACATCTGATTTTCTCTTTAGGGATTTTGGTGATGCATTAATGCAGTATGTATGATCATGCTCTACACTTTGAAAGGGAATTGGAGATGAACATGTTGATGTAGAAGGTAAGTTTGCATCTGCAGATTGACTTCTTTCTACTGGGCTTTTCCTCTCTTTTGTTTTCTAAATGAAATGAAATGAAATGCTGTACATGTAGTAGCCCTAGCTAGTGTATGATATTTTTCTATCACACAGATATTTGGGTATTAAGATTCCACTGCTATACCTATAAGAGTGTGAAAAGTAGCAGGGATATTTGAAGTGGACATACCTGTACCATTTGCAAATGTTCAGGAAATTCAAAGATTGTTGGCATGGCACTTTCATGGAGGTGTGTGGTTCTGCCTGTCCTGTCAAAACATGACTCTTGAAAATGATCTGAGCACAACCTATCATTTGGTGAGGGTTTGAAATCACTCAACCTGAGATTCCACAGCCATTTTTGAAGTTTGTCAGGATCTTTTGGAAACCTTTGTTAAATTATAGCAATATATTATTATTTGTTTTATCTGTTGTTTATGTGTTACTGTCACATATTTTACTTTATCTGTTTATTACTGTATTATAATAATTTACTGTATAATGTACTACAGAAAAATTTTCCAACAGGGTTAATATAGTATATTATTTATCAAAGATTGTGTAAGTATACTGTATTCTAGTTTTAACTTATTTATTGCATTTTCATGCACTTATATTTGACTAGTTGCATGTTGATATTATTTTGAACAATTATTTTAAAGCCAGGGCTTATTAAGTAGACAAATATACCTGATGATTACAGTGTAAATATACAGTCGTTGTTTTATATACATAGTGGTTGTGCAAGTGAGTTATTAAAAAGTGCTAAAAACTTAATGGTTTAATACACTATTTATTTATATAAAAACCTCTTTCATGCATAGCTCCCTAAAAGCCAGACAAATGCCAGACAATTATTTTAAGTCTTGCCTTAAAATAATATGCAAAAGATATAACTCCTCTAATATTACCTGTGAAATGTTTGTTGAGAATCCTTTGAAGATTCTGAATTTGTACACCCATACCCAGCACACCTTGGCATATTGCACTGACCACACCTTACATCTATTTTTTATATCACCTAACAGTTCGACTTCGACAAGATGGCGGTAAGTAAGACTGTCCTAGGTTGGGTTTTATCTATTTATACATTTCCCCTCCCGTCAACGAGCTACAAAGTACTATATTTGGCTATAAGGAGACTTCGTGTCTGTACTTGGTAATTTTTGTGACAATAGGAAGAAAGGTGTCTGGAAAGAAGCTACTGCAAATCAATCTGATTGCAGCGTAACTGCGTTTGATGTGAGGGTTTGTCTTCCCCAAGAATGACACAACACTTTATATTTGGGTAGCTTTATATGGTATTTTATTGACTCAAAGTTAGAGATCGTACTTGATTTATTAAAGATACAGTTATAATAAGCATCAAAGGCCAATGTTGTTCAATCACGCTGTTGTCATTTATTAATAGGCTAAAATTTTCTAAACAAAAAACTAGATTTTTTTCCTAACGTAACAAGATTATATTGTCAAAATATTTTCACTGCAATAAACAAAGTAATTCGTTTTCCAACTTTTATATAAAACTATGATAAAAGCTAGAATTACAGTGTATCTGCGTGTCCTAATAATTTCTGGCGAAACCGGTCTCCATGTTCTGTTTGTCTTTCTCTGTCGTCAGGCTTGGGTCATTCTAGAACATATATTGATAATTCATTAACAATCCGTTTACAAAAAATAACAGGATATTTGGATGCCAATTTTATTAAATATTGACTTACAGGTAGTTTTAAAGTACTTTTAATCCTTTTGTTGCATTTATTCAACATAGCAATACAAAATAAACGGCGCGAAGTCGTCGAAGTTTACACATCATGGCTATCGTTCAATCGCCAAATTTTATTTGTTTTTAACACGAGTTTA
>OZ036007.1:13752640-13835140 GCA_964035015.1 Corallium rubrum
GGTTTTTTTGTTAAGTTTTGGCGCCCTTGCTACTTTTGGCGCCCCTTCTGCAACCCCAGCTGGGTGGCCTTGGCCCCCCCTGCCACCACGCCACTGTTTTGAATAAGAATAGAGCTAAATTCCCATAGGATATAGATGGTACACGAATATGGCCGCCATTTCATTGTTTCAGTACACCAATATGGCCGCCGCGACGTCAGATGAAAACGATCTATTGGCTGAATTTCAGCCTGGAGGTTCTTAATCTGCGTTTTCTTTTATGCGGGTTTTGCTGTATGTCACCCTAATTGAAGCAATTTTCACAGAAACATTATAGATCGTTTTTATTTGACGTCACGGTGGCCACATTGGTGTATCGAAACGATAAAATGGCGGCCATACTGGTGTACCATTTTATCCTATGGGAATTTCACTCTATTCTTATTCAAGCATTTCGTATTGTTTCACCACAAACGGGGCCACCGATTTCAGTGAAAACGTAGACTTGCCCCAAGTTTGCCTCTTAGCCCTAGTTTTTGCGGGCGAGCGGAAAGGCGGGAGAGCGGAAAGGCGGGAGAGCGGAAAAGCGGGAGGAAAGAGGCGGACTTGTTTCGCTTTCAGGGGTTTTGAATCTAATTAAATATTCTGGCGGGAAATCGCTGAAATGTATGTACATCGCCCTGTTTTGACGTGTTTCGGGTTGTCGTACATGCAATGGAAAGTGGTCCTACCCCTACTAAAACGTTTTCAAGAGTCTGTTTAGCAATTTAGCCTGAATATAATTACTTCCCAAATTACGTCACCGGTCGAAAAATTTAGCGGTGAATTTTGGCGCGCTGCAGGTGGGAAAAGTCCTTTTCAACGAGGAACCGAAAGGTAAAAAATGTCGAAAAGTCAAAAATGTTTGAAAAGGACTTTGACAAAGTCTAGTGAAAACGATGCATTGTTTTTAGAAGTAATATTGGGCATTTCACTCGATTACATAGCATGTTCTAGGGATTTTTGGTGAAGGAAAATTCGAGTGTAGAATATATACATTTTAAGACCAAACCGGGACCAGTTGCGAAAAATGCAACTACGCAGGCCTTCCGGCAGGAATTGAACCTACGACCTTGCGATTCTAGTGCAATGCTCTGACCATTGAGCCACGGAGGCCGTTGCCGAGAGCTTGATCGCGAGTTCTGTATACATTAAGGTGGTAATGCCAGGAGAGAATTGGGTTTATTAGAAGTAATATTGGGCATTTCACTCGATTACATAGCATGTTCTATGGATTTTTGGTGAAGGAAAATTCGAGTGTAGAATATATACATTAATGTATACAGAACTCGCGATCAAGCTCTCGGCAACGCCCTCCGTGGCTCAGTGGTCAGAGCATTGCACTAGAATCGCAAGGTCGTGGGTTCAATTCCTGCCGTAGTTGCATTTTTCGCAACTGGTCCCGGTTTTGTCTTAAAATGTATATATTCTACACTCGAATTTTCCTTCACCAAAAATCCCTAGAACATGCATTGTTTTTAAGTTGCACAAAATCTCACAATAGCGATATTATATTATATTTTATAAAAATATAAAAGAGATACTAGAAACCTGTACAGAAGTACGGATGGTCAAAATTAAAGCGAGATTGAAAGGGATTGTAAATGTGACATCTTGATTTCTGTTGGCCCAGCAGCAATCAAGTTTAGGCTAATTTGTCTAAAAACTTGTGACCTGTATTTCACATTTATGATATTTTTCTGATTTTCAGCAAAGCAGTGCAAGTTTATACTGGAGAAATATCACGTTTATGCTTTAAGCAGTGGTCGTATTAACATGTGTGCAATAACTACCACTAATGTTGACTATGTGGCCAAAGCCTTTGACGACGCGGTGCGAAACGTTAAGGATTGATGTGTTTAAAAAACTACATTAATATAAGCCGTGCGTGATAGCTCATACAAATATCTAGAAAAATTCGTGGTGTTATAATTTTCTTATGAAACTGTGATCATGATCTATAACAATCTTATATATTTTATATCAGACTATATATTAAATACTCACATGATAGGTATGAAAATTATAGGAAAATCTTTATGGCGGAGCTTATTATGTTTAAGTTTTAAACTCTTGGAAGTCATCCCACAGCTAAGCTGTGATAATTTATCGTGTTTAAATAAATAAATAAATAAATTATTATCGTTCGTCATTGTTGTTGTTTTTAGAGTAGAAGAGTAGTTGGGTATCATCATAACTTTAATCAATTCATATCTTCCAACTAGGATCTTAAAAAAAAAATACAAAAATATATAAAAAATATATAAACCAAATTAAGCTTTTGGATAAGAAATGTAAGTCAGGGTAAAAAATGTAAAAGATAATAATGTTCAACTGCGAGGACTAAATATTTATAGACCACACCATGTGTGTCAATCTCTTGGGATTAAAAGTTAAGAAATATTTGCATAATCTAAGGGGACTAAAACTACAAGATATTTACATATACATATAATAAAAGACTAGCTAAAAATAATAATTTACTATTACTAAGAACAATTTATCTCGTGTGATTTGTATTGAGTAGAGGAATATGTGCTTCTGGAAGTACACGGCCTTGATCTCGATTGGCTATTGCTCCTCTTGTGGCAGCCTGTAAGGAATAATTCCCAAGTTGAAAGTGAAAATGCTGAGGTACATGGGTTTGCCTGCTTGCCGTACGTGGATGGCGTCACTGAAAGATTGCAGAGAATTTTAACCGGTCATGGGATTAAAGTTCGTGTTAAACCATTTAGAACAATTAGACAATCACTTGCTTCTCCTAGGCTAAAGATCCAGTCGCTAATGAGAAGCAGACGGGGGTAGTGTATGCTATTCCATGTGCTGATTGTGATACAGTCTACATAGGTGAAACTGGCCTAGCAATGCAAATACGAAAGAAGGAACATATGGCGAGTGTGCGCTTGGGAAAAACTGATGTATCGGCTTTAGCAGAACATGCCTGGAACAATGATCACCATGTCGATTGGGATAACACGCGCAGTTTGACGAAGGACAACAGATGGCTCAGAGAAAGTGGATTGAAGCCTGGCATATTGCTAACACAAGAGGAGCAATTGCCAATCGAGATCAAGGCCGTGTACTTCCAGAAGCATATATTCCTCTACTCAATACAAATCACACGAGATAAATTGTTCTTAGTAATAGTAAATTATTATTTTTAGCTGGTCTTTTATATGTAAATATCTTGTAGTTTTAGTCCCCTTAGATTATGCAAATATTTCTTAACTTTTAATCTCAAGAGATTGCACACATGGTGTGGTCTATAAATATTCAGTCCTCGCAGTTGAACATTATTATCTTTTACATTTTTTACCCTGACGATGGACGCATCGTCCGAAAGCTTGGTTTATATATTTTTTATATATTTTTGTATTTTTTTTAACATCCTAGTTGGAAGATACGAATTGATTAAAGTTGTTGTTTTTGTTAGCGGTGATGGCAGTGGCGTAGGAAGCGGGGGGAGGGCACCCCCAACATTTTATGTGGGTGGGCCGGAATATCTTTCGCTACCCCCTCCCTCCTCCCCCCTCCCCCCCCCCCCCCCTCCCCGCCCTTCAAAAACTCAACTGTTTGGTCTGCCAACTGTGGTTTTCATTCCTTCAACATCACTATTACGTGTTTCTAGAACTATTAAGTGTTTGAGGCAGAAAGTAATTAATGTTTCAGTCTATTTCATATGTATATAGCTGCTGCTTTGATTGCTATACTGTTATGGCTGCGGCCATGGCATTGTTGATTTTAGAGGTGGGGAACCGAAAAAAGAGACTGGGTAAGTGGACAGTGCTAACAGCGGATCGGATTAAACAATATTATAGCATACATCTAGTTTTAAAAGAAAAATATATAGTCCTTAGTATTAGTAAGACTGGTAACAATAAAGTCAGTGTAAATATTAATTTTTAACGTTTTACTGACAACCAAACCCCCCCCCCTTTTTACTTTGCTATAGCCTTCGGCTCCCCCCCCCCCCCCCCCCAATATTTCACATCTTCCTACGCCAATGGGTAATGGTGGTGGTGGTGTTGATCATTGGTGTGATTGTACTGTTGCTGTTGTTGTTGTTGCTGTTGTTGTTAGTGATGGTGTTGTTGGTTTTGTTGTTCAGTGTTGCTACTGTTGTTGTTGATGGTGGTATAGTGGTGATGATGGTGTTGTTGCTTTGTGGTGGTTGGTGGTGGTGGCGTTGGTTGTGGTGCTGCTGTTGTTGTTGATGGTGGTGGTGACGATGTTGCATGTTGTTGATGTTATTTACTTGCTGTTGGTCCTGTTGTTGTTGTTGTTATTGTCGTTTTTGACCCTGTTCTTGTTGCTGTTCCTGATGCTGCTGTTGTTGCATCATTGTCGTCAGTCACATCAAAATTTCAGAGTTTGTAAAGCGACAGCAACTACGCTGGCTATAGCTAGCACACTGACTGTGTGAGAATACCAATAACGCACGGCACAAACAAACGTTAAGGTCAGGACATGTGTCGCGCACAAAAGTGACATATATGTCTTTAATTATACATACAAATTTACGTTGTTTTTATCGCGCGCGCAGGGCTTAAATTGAGCTTTGTTCATGTTCCTCGGAACACCAGAAAATGCCAGTCAATAATTTGCAAGAAGTTGCACATGCATGACGCGTGCTTCCAAGACATATGACCTGCAAAACCCTAGCGCGGGGGCGGCCACATGCAAGTGAAGGCTGGATCGGGTTATGAAGTGCTCAGGACGGTGCGACTATGTGGTAGTAATGCTGCTGTAGTTAGTGATGGTGGTGTTGGTGGTGATGCCCTCGTCGTTATTGTTGTGTATGTTGTCGTGATGGCGGTGGTTGGCGTCACCCCCCGCCGCCCGTTTTGTCGTTGCCCGTCGTTGTCGTCAATCGCATAAAAAGTTCAGAGTTTAGAGAAGGACAACAACATCGCTGGCTAGCACACTGTGAGAATGCCAAATGATGCACTGGAGAAACAAACTGCGCTGTTCGCGATTCTCGCCAAGAAATGCCACCAATGTGTCACTCTGTGTGTTATCGTTGCTGCCGCTAGGCAGCTAATTTGTAGACTTGGATCAAGTCTGTCTCTCGAGGGGACGAGGGGTCGAGCGCGCCCAGGGACGTAGCGAAGCCTTTGTTGCTGGGGGGGGGGGGGGGGGGGGTAAGGTGGTCATTTACCTGAATTTTAAAACATTTTGAAAATTTACCTGAAATTTTACTGTTTTACATTATGGGGTAATTGGGAGTTCTGCGTATTATTTCGCACGCAGCTATATCTTTCAATACCAACACCTGCAGAAAAATTGAAGTAACGTCATAGGAATATAAAAGTTTATTTCAGAATAATGTTTAAAAGTTCAAATCCTTCTAACATTTCGTGGTTGTAAAGCCTGTATATATAGTTTACGGTATTACGTACTAATATTGAAAAAATAATTAAGTTGAAATGTACTTGTGTAGAATTCAAGTACGTATCTTAGTATGAATTCATCTGTGTTCTTAACAGTCAGTTAAACTTGAAACTATTTTTACTCGATTGACAGTCGTCGGTTTTTCAATAATGACCATTTTTTGGCAAGCTTGTTTACGTCAACAGCATTGGTGATATCCTTTTCAGCGGCAAGAATCATGCAATCGTTCAAACGTTCTCCAGATATCTCATTACCAGAAATTTGAGTCATTTGTGCCGCTGCTCTCGGTAAGCGGCTATGTTCGCCTAATAACATAATTATGTATTCTAGAATGTCTAATGAGTGTGATTCTACTGTATTCTAGTGTTTCTCATTATTCAGGTCATTGAGTTCTTTAGAATTCGCCTAAATCGTGCACGATAAGGACTGTGAAATCAAGCAAGTTCAAACGCTTTTGGAAGTACTATGCTAACGACAAATGAGGACCTTTATGTGCTCGCGAAGTAGACTGACTCATGCCGGATGCAACGCGAATCGGGCACTTCCCATCACCCGTAACGTTGTTGGTCAATTTGGCCAATTTCTAGAGCCTGTTTGCAAAGATTATCAGTGCAAAAATAAGACGAGCTAGGGAAGTACTTTGTCGTCGAAGTAAGCAAACGTTTTTTAGTTATAACTGTTCCTTAGTCCATGCTGAAGTCAAATGGAGTCGGGCAAAGAAGAAATATGTCACCGTTTAAGCAAAATTTGAATTATTATGTGCTCTCATTATTTACTGTTGAGAATCGCCATTATTATGGTCCTTAATACGCACACGCGCCACCATCTTGTCCCAAATTTCTGGTAATGTTGTTTCGTGAATAACTTTTCACAGTCTTCATTAGGCTGAATGATCGCTCGTTCTTGACAACGGAAGGGGCGGCTGTTAGGAATAATTTGTAAACCTTTGCAGTTAACTTATAGAGACCATGGTTTTTGGCAATTTTAAGAGCGATGTTTGCAGCTATCATGCATGTCATGGGTTTTGCTCCTAAACCTTGTGACTGACGTTCATCTTGCTCCCGGTTATGCTCCTTCAATGCATACTCAAAGAAAACTGCCAATTAGCTGTGAATTGCACCACTTGATTCCAGTGAGAATGCCGACGGGAACGCAGCTACCAACTTTTGCGTGTCTTCAACTTTTCCGGTGTGAAACAAGTGTCGAAACTCGAAAAGTTTTAAGTTTATACCATTTTAGCCTTTTGCGAAGGATGTTGCGGAAGGGAAAAAACAACACGCGTATTTACATGAGCTGATATCATTTAATTTTACTGAATTTTCAGATTGCAATGTCTTTTGTCTGTCTCAGTTTAACAGATTTATTTACCTGATTTTTTACCTTACTGTTTCGTGATTTTACCTGATTTTTCTCGTGATTTTTTTCTTTTTCCACACACCCCCGCTCGCTACGTCCCTGAGCGCGCCACGAAGCGGCGCGCGATGATCCTCTAGTCGATTTGTTGTCTGGATGATTCCGAGCGCATGGAATGCTTTGATGGGGCCGCTCCAATCACATGCAGGTAATTGTTTGCCCAATCATAGTGCTTCATTTACACGTGTAAGCCCCACCATTTCGATTCTCTTTTGTCTTGACTCTAGATTGTCTGACCATAGGATTTTCTTAATACAGGTGAGTTTGGATATTAAGATTATATGTCTGTTGTGCTATTTCCCATTGTTGGTAGCATCCATCAAGGCGACACAATTTTTTGTGAAGTATCGACAGGTCGGCAATGTGCCTTCATGTGTTTATCAGCATTGTATCACAGACAGCGAGTGTCCCAAGCATGCGGTGGCGAACGATCCACTAAGGACGGCACTGCAGCAATTTCACTAACTTTGGTTATACTAGTTGTTGTTATTATTGGCCGAACTGAAACTCGACAAATGTATATTTGCGTGTGATTTGAAATGTCCCTGGAAATTAAAGGCTGGGAAAATTATGCAAAAATGTTTAGTGCAATAAAGCATTTCTTCTACACGGAGCTAGAATATAATCTTGTGGTCAGATTTTTATTAATTCTCATCCAAATCTCGACCAAATTTAACCAAAATTGAATGGGTTGGTAAACAGACAGACAACCTGGCGGAGGTGAAATAATTTGCGCTTCTTCGTAATTATAAACGCGCGCTCCCAAATTCACGTGACCTGCAATCAGGCATTCAGCCTTCAGTACTGCTCATCAGTGGGATTCAGTGCTCATGTAGCGCTGCGACCATGTTGTCAAGTTTCAGGATTCCTACGAACGAAGACCCAGATAAATACTTTATAATCATTTAAGCAACCTTGGAAAGCGTTGTTTAGTAGTTGGTAAGTTTGTGATACACTAAAACAACATCTTTCCCTAATAGAGTGTTGTATTTATACCGAATTTATAACACAAAACAAATCATGTTGCTTGACCATGTCTTCGCCTTCGGCATAAACAATGATAGGAGACCACAATTCAGCAAATTGATATCTTTAGTCGAAGTTTAGATACTGGTAACTTGTGTCAGCTTTTCGTTTATGAATACGGAAAATTCTGCGCGATGTTTCGGCTACAGTAAGTTTATATATAGATAAATATTTCATACAGCAAGAAGTCGATAATCAGATCAAGCTTATCAAAATATTAAAGATTCAATTTCATAAAGCTGGACAGCTGTCGTGTTTCGTCTAAACACTTTAGGTTACTTTTAAGCTACGAGTAGTCTTTGTGTGAGCTTTTATAGGTTTATAAAACTGTAAAAAGTGCTTGTAGCAGGGTGGTTCTCAGTTGCAAAGTCTATGTTTGTTTTCAAGATGGCGTCTTTCTTGCTACACTGGTATTTGTCAGCAGATGTTCAGCGTGATGGTTCATGGCCAGTAGTTTGGTTCCTATTTCTATTTTTGTGTATTTTTTTGTTCAATTTTTACAGCGCATGGTTATTTGTTCACATAATATTGAGAATCTTGTTTATACACAGTATATATATAAAATGAATCAACTCCCCAACCCCCCTCCCCTCCCCTCAGGGCATATGTGGGAATATTATACACTTAATGTCTGCTCCCGAGATAAACAGTTAGTTTTGTTTTCCTGAGAGTGTTGATATTTCCCAAGATGAAGTCAAGGGAAACATCGAGACTCGTGGGAAAACAAGACTGTTTCCCAAGGGAGCAGACATTAAGTGTTTTGTTATATAGCTTGAGTTTCGCTGAAAAATTTCGATGTTTATCAAGGGAAAGTACACAAAAGACAAATGCTAAGACTTGCCAAAACATTTTGCCTGGCTCCATAATTTCCCTTCAACCAAACAAATATGAGTCTCAGAACAAAAGAACAGCAATACATTTCTCCAATTACTCTTCACACATGCTTTGAAGATGTATAAATCTTCTTTTTTTGTACCAAACAAGCTTTTGTTTATAGGATGCCATGAAGAGTTCAAAGTTCTAGCAGGCAACAATTGAAAACTTACTGGTAGACATTGAAATTTAGCTCATGGTCATGTGACCACAAACCAACCAATGACAGTCATTGTTGCATCCAGTGAAACTCTAGCTATATAACAACACTGTTTATATGGAGGCGAGTCAGCTGAGGTACCCGAGCTAGCCCGCTTTGCCAAGAGGATTTTTATTGTGTTTACATGAGAAGGGCTAGCTCGGCTTGCTTGTGCTAACTACATAATTTATGAATTTTGGTGAGACACAAAGTCTCATTATTTTAAATATGAACTGTGCATGAACAAGCAGAACTTGTGAATTGTTAATATGTCGATAAAAATGAATTTTATCCCATGTACAAAGCTTTTAGTGCCAGCCCAGGTAGGTGAACCAGCCCAGTTAATTGTGTTTACATGGGGAAAAAAACAAGCCCAGATAACCAAGATCTTCAGTTTCATAAAGAGGGATCTCACCTAGGTGGGCTGGCCTTGGATCTCATTACATATAAACACAAGATGAAAATTAACAAGAAATAATAGCACAAGCATGATCTCGGCAAAGCGGGCTGGCCCAGGTACCCAGGCAGGCTCACCTCCATATATAAACACCCTCTAAAGAAAGAACTAGTGTGTGGAAAAATTATTATGAAATAAAAGTACATGTGATTGCATGGCTCCCAAATTTGACAAAATGAAAGATAGATTTTCTATTTGTCTCATACTAAACATAGCAAAACCTTTGCCAATTGTCAAGAACAATGCAAATTTAAAGCTCCCAGGATAGGTAGATAAAACTTTATTTATTCAGGGTGGCCCAGTCAGCTACGAGGCTGGTATTCAGAGGGGCCCTGAAATCTAAATACTAATTACATGGTATAAACTACAAAAATTTACTAATTACAGTTACAGTATAGAAATCTAACTAAGTACAATAAATGCTGGGCATGAACAACTAAAAACTTAGTACAATTTGATTCCATGAAATGTGAGTAAAAATGATTAAAAATAGAATGTTTAAAAATGTTCAAAGAGGCAAAGTCTTTAATTTGTGCTGGAAGATAATTAAAACAAACTGTGGCTGAATATCTAAATGTCCTCTTTCCAAGATTTTGATTTGGCTAGGGAAGATGTAGGTCGTGACCTTCTTGTATTACAGTATAACTATGAAAGTTACTGTTTCTACTTTCTAGGGAAATAATTACAGAGATATTCAGGGACCATATTATTTATGCACTTGTATGCTAAAATACATTTGTGCATTTTTCTATGTAAATTTAAATTCACCCAGTTTAACAAACCGAAGGCATCTTTGGAAGTGTTCGTTTAAGAATTATATGAGCCACACAGTTTTGCAGTCTCTGGAGTTCTTGACTACAACCAGCTGATAAACAGTGGTTGAAGAACTGAATTGTAGGCTTGGTTTCCAGCCAGTATAGTTTTAGAGCCCCTGAGTGCTTGTAATCCTCTCCCATCTACTCTTTCTCTATGGATGCATCAGCTCACCTATCATCAAGAAAATAGTCAATCAGGAAGCTGCCACTGCAATTCATAGAAGGAATTAATAATATATTGGTGTCTACACTTTATTCTACTGTATGTGATCTGAGTGTTAAGCCATTATTCTATTTTTGTGAAGGATTGTTTTGAGAGATGTTGTAAACCATGGCAGCTACTCCTCATTTTACATCAAGTGACATTCAAAAGCTATTTGGGGAGAAATTAATTGTTGTAATAGGTGACTCAGGTAAGATACTATATTATATTGTGTGGCTCAACTTAGTGGTGTAGCTACAGGGTGGAGAGGGGAATATGTGATACATGTACTGTCGTTTTAGACAAAATCTTTTGTAAAAATGAGAGAACATGTCTTAAAAATATGTTTTAAAATGTTCAAAATTTTGCTCAAATATGATGTCAGATCACGGGAAATGCCATTTCAGAGAAGCTCAAATCTCAAAAATTTTCCAGGGGAGCATACCCTTGGACCCCCCTAGAAACTGGGCAGTCTTACTGACTCCCTGACTAAAAACTCCTGCCTACGGCCGTGGTTTCAAGATGTTTATTTTCGGTTTATGTTTTGTCTTGTATTTTATACCAGGGTTCTGCCCATGGTGGGCGGCGCAGGGCGGCGGTGCCCAGTACTCAGCAGTGCACCCAGTACTCACGCCAAAGCGGACTCTTCCGCCCAGCACTCGAAAAGTATCAAATATGCAATACGAAAACCCCATTCTTGTATTTTTAATATATATTTTATAGATATAATTTTGTATTTTTTGTCTTTGGTGAATCTTTTTATTCAAACAATATTATTTTAGATGAAATTCAGCACTAAATGCTCACAATACTAGTTACTGGTGATTCGGTGAAATATGATATTCCCGCTAATCACTTCGCACTTTGTTTATTGATGTCGCGCAAAATTTCATGAAAAGTTGTTGGGGGGAGGGGGATGGAGGGGGGCATGCCCTCAGGCCTGCAGGTACCCGGCACTCACATGGTCCTGGGCAGAACCCTGTTATACAAGCAATGATAAGCAGCCAAGTTTGCTTCCTTTTACATACTGGTAATCAGTCTGATAGTTTAGTCCTAATGATATACGAGAGCTTCAAGACACGCTTTAATATACATTTATCAAATTCATTAATAATTCATGATGAAAATTCAAAAGAAATTAATGTTTAATCAGCATCTTAAATACGGATAAAACATTGATTAATAAAACATCAATGTTTTATCAAAGTTAATAGGTACTAGTGGCTCAAATTCAGCTTTTTCTGAGTTAAAATGATCTTATTTAACCTTTCCTACGACTCTTAAACAAAGTGTTCATCATTTACACTTACAATTTGATAAGTAAGTTAAAATATTCGTGTCTGATCTTTATGGGCATCTACAATGACTCGCCTTCGGCTCGCCATTGTAAATACCCTTAAAGATCAGCCGCTCATATAATTAAATTTACATAGATTCGAAGTTGTGTGATTGTGTCATGTAGGGTCTTAACTTGACACTTACGAAAATCCAAATGTTGGACGAAGTAAATGTGTAGACACATTAGTAAATGTGTAGACACATTTAGGGCTACACCCATCCATGCTTATTTAGTGAACTTATTTTAAATAATAACCTTAATTTTTGTTTTAGTTCAAAGATCTGTCTACAAAGATTTGGTATGCCTTTTAAAAGCAAATCAGCTACTGAAACTAGCAGAATTAAAAGAGAAGGTAGGTAACCATAGGTTAACACTTTCTGAGTAAAGCCCAGGATACACTCATTTTTTCTCACACCAGGACAAGATGCCCCCCTTCATAATGCCCCCTGGGGCATCTGGTACTAGGAGCAGATGCCCCCCTCAGGACCAGATGTGCCCCCTTCTAAAATCCTTTAGAATACTGTAGTTAGAAACGTATCTTAAAGTGCACATGAAACGAAAATTAAGTTTGTCTTATTTGAAAGAACACTTAAAATGATAGAGTAACATCTTTTGCAGTTTTTCGTTTCCTTGCTTCGTTCTTGAGATATTTTTCAGTTTGTTTGAAATGTAAAGTAAACAACTTGACGGTTATATATCTTTGCTATTATCAAACATAATCCCTTGAAAATTCTACATGTTTGGCGTTGTGAGAGAAACACACGCACATACTTCCTTCGAATTAAGTTTGGTTTGGTAATAGCAAAGATATATAACCTCCTCTGATAAGTCATTATGCTCATGTGACGTCAAGTTCTTTAATTTACATTTCAAACAAACTGAAATATCTCAAAAACGAAGCATTTTAAGTGTTCTTTCAAATGAGACAAACTTAATTTTCGTTTCACGTGCACTTTAAACTAAGTTCGAAATGTATTGAAACTTATTTCGAAACTAAAAATTAATAATACTATTAGATGATTAAATGGGTTCGCAAGCATCCGATAGACGTTGAAATGTCCATCAAGGCGCCATTGAAATGTTAATCGCAGTTGGCAATGATTAATGGTTAATTTTTTCTATTTCTTAAACAGTGCTTCGGATTGAAATTAGTGCCTTTGTCAGACTCGAAAACTGTCATGGGGTCGAATTCAGTGCTTCGGAACTGAAAATCAGCTCAACGATGTTACAATCAATAACGAAACCTGAACATTTATTTAATAGTTGGAAATTCGGCATGACCATGACCACACAACAGAAAATATACTTGCTCCAAGTCCACCTCTTAATGTTAGTTTTTGAGGGCGAGCGGAAAGGCGGGAGAGCGGAAAAGCGGGAGGAAAGAGTCGGACTTGTTTCGCTTGCAGGCTTTTTAATCTAATTAAATATTCTGGTGGGAAATCGCTGAAATGTACATCGCCCTGTTTTGACGTGTTTTGGGTTGTACATGCAATGGAAAGTGGTTCTACCCCTACTAAAACTTTTCAAGAGTCTGTCCACCAATCTTAGACAACAACGCTGTAACAAGTTGTAAAATTTTTACGTGTGTATTACATCTGTTTAGGGTGAAGAGAGTTTTCAAGGAGATACTTTATTAGAAGGTGGCGTCAAAACAGGACTACACAATGGTACGAACTACAGGGAGGTTCGCAAATTTACACACGAAAAGACAACAATAATGTTCTACTTTGTGACGCGTTGCTACAACGATTACATGCAGTCCATTCTAGACGAATTCAAACTCGACCCACCTCACGTTATAATCATGAACTCCTGCCTGTGGGACCTGCACCGCTACGGGAAAAATGCGAACGTCGAATTCATTCAGAACATCCGGGCACTACTCGAATCCATCGACCTGGCGGTGCCCTACGAAGATCGACTCTTCATTTGGAACGCGACCTTACCCGTTCGAGAAAAGGTCAAAGCGGGGTTTCTCCCTCCCGGAGTATCGGCCACGCTACCGGCCGAGGATATCCGAAAGGCTAATCTGTATGTCCGCGATGAACTGAAGCAGTGCGGGAAACGTTTTATATTCCTCGATCTACATAAGGTGTTTTATCGGCACCTGTATCGCCGTGTAAAGGATGGCGTTCACTGGGACGACTTTGCCCACAGGAAAATCACGTGTCTTCTCCTCAGCGAAATTTCCAGATCGTGGAATTTCGAAGTGCCGTCCAAGGCGCCGATGTCGCCTATCCTTTCTGATATCTCGCCTGTTAACTTTAGTCGTCCTATGAGCGCCGTCCCCCCCGGCAGCCGTCATTTTCCACGTGCCTGGCCAAACGGGCCGCCTTCTCGAGACGGGGGTTACCCCGCGCGCGATCAGATGCGTCATCCGTTAAATACAACGTACCCGCCTTTTTTGATGGACGCCCCGTTCCCGTTCCCGCCCCACCCCTCCCTCCCCAGAAAGCGCAAGTTCGTCGAAGACGAGGTCGAATTTGAGCATAGTTATAAATATCCCCGAAAGTATGTGTGAGATATACATAAAAGACTGCATTTATGGGGTTTCCAAGAGTTTTGTTACTGTTTGTTGTTGTTGTTTGTTTATATTAATAAAGAACAGAGTATAGTTGTTGGGGGAATCTTGCCTTTCGGTGAATTCTATTCCTATATATGTTCTTAAAGTGTCACTGAGACGAAAATTAAGTTTGTCGTATTTGAAGTAATATTTAGAACATGAGCAGCAGTGTTTTTATCAGATTTAAAACACGAGGCGATAGCCTAATTTCATGTCGCGAAAGAGACTGGCACTGTCCTGGAAAATCCGTTAGTTCCAGCCTCCAGCGAACACCGCTGCCAAACGGTTTGCGCATGTGCGACGTCCGAGCTCGTCCTCGGAAAAAGAGCGGGAAAACACTGAAATATTTGGACTGGTCCGAGAGTCCGACACAAATGTTAAAATTATAAGCATACTAACCAAAAAGTTACGGTAGGTAATTTGTGCATGGCTTCCTACAGCATATAACATTTCATTTTATTTGTGCCGGTATCGTGTAAACGCAAGGTCTAAACGGCATGATTTTGTTCCGTTTTCAAATTGTACCGGCATCGTGTAAACGGGATCTTAGTCTTCACTGTCTGGTTGTTGTCGCCACGGCCTATAGTTCCTTTACTCAGCGAATTCACGCATGCGCAAACGTTTGGCAGTGGTGTTCCTCCAGCGTGCAATATTCCTAGCCTAGTTTCTAGGCCTTCCTCGGTTGACACGTTTCGGAAGTGATCCGAACGGAACTCTTTCACTTTACAGCTCAGTTGTTTATTGAGGAAGGATTGTGATGTTATGACGTCCTAAGTGTTTCCCGACTCTTAAGCCCGAGTTGTAGGATTTACCGCGCGTAGCAGGGAGACTAGGAACGAATTTCGAGGTAAACAAAGTTCGTATTTTTACAATCTCGTACTGGACAAATAAATAGACAGATATATTTTGCATTCTTGCCTTTTCTTGTCACGAAAAGTCACGAATACAGTCAAAACAATTTCATGACAAGGAAAGGCAAGACGGCAAAATGCCTTTGTCGGCCAAAAGAAAGACCGCGTTCTCTTTTTCTTTTTCTACTTTTTATCAGAGGCAATAATTTGGGCATTGTTTGCTTCTGTTTTTTCCAGCCTGTTTTTACAAAGTGCTAGCCGCTAAACTCTCATCAACTCTCATATGCCAACTCCCATGACCGGTCAAACGAGTAAAAACTCTCATTAAAATTTGAACCAGCTCAAAGTTGATGAGAGTCGATGAGAGTTTGTGGTCAAACGCGACCGAGAGTTGCAACCCTCATCGACTCTCATCAACTCTCATCCTCGTTTGACCGGGGCTTTACTATTTCCATCTGCATAAAATAATACAAGCTTACTCACCTCGGATCGACGAAGGTTCACGGGCCTAGCTTTCTGATCACTAGCTTTCCTTCTGCAACCGCCAAAAGTTGAAAGTTAAACAGTTAAATTTTCATTTCGAGCTCCAATTGGAATGTCTTCCTTTGATCGCTAAGATCTTTGGTAAAATCTTCGCAGACATCCTTTATGCTTTTTAATATATAATATAATATAATATAATATACTGTCGCTACGCTAGATCCCAGGTACACTCGAAGGGCCAGAACGATTCTGGGCAGGCCCTTTTTGCGAATGTTGCCAGGCCTTCTCGTTTCCAGCCTCTCTCCAGTCTTCCCAAGAACCCAAACCGACTACGCGGCCAAGCTCATGGCGGAAACGAAAGCCTTAGAAACTAGGCTACAATATTCCTTTGTTTCACACCACGCCGGAGACTGGCACTAACGATTTTTCAGGACAGTGCCAGTCTCTTTCGCGACATGAAATTGGATGAAGTAAACAAGGAGTTACAACGGCCTTCTGAATAGAGCGTTTTCACTCACGTAATCGGTGGCCCATTATTGGGGTGGTGAAACAATACGAAATATTTGAATAAGAAAGAGCTAATTCCCATACCGTACACCAATATGGCCGCCATTTCATTGTTTTGGTACACCAATATGGCCGCCGTGACGTAAGGTGAAAACGCTCTATATAGCCGAGTGTTTTAGATGTGTTTTTAGAATTGTTGAAAAGCTGGCATGTTTTTCCTTGACAGGTCTCCCTTTTGAAAAGCTGGCATGCCAGCTTTTCAACAAGGAGACTTGTCAAGGAAAAACTTGCCATGTTTCCTCATACACACCATAGGAATCCCAATAAATAGTTTTGTAACAAATAAAAAGCGTAAATTTGCCTAATTTTCAATAAATTTGCATTGTATTAACCTTCTTTGACTGCTTTCAATCTTGCGCTTTGAATTCTGTGACGTAAGCAAATCGCGTATACGAAGCATAAGCTATAGTATTTGAGAAGGAAGGAAACTCTTTCAATCATCTACACATACCTACGAAATTCGCCGACAAAATTTCGTGTGAAAAAAACAACAAAACCTCAAATAAATTAGCACAAATGAAAATTTGATACTCAAACAACATTATTTCAGAAAAAGAATTTTAAAAACCAGATAAAAATGTACAAAAAATGTACAAAACTTTTGCTTATTTGCCGAGAAATTTTGTGGGACGATGCGGGATGCGATTAGCGGTTTGAGGAGCGAATCTGATTGGTCGAAAAAATAAACAAACTGGCTTGAGATTTCTCAAAACCGGGGGGGAGAGTTGAAAGTTGTAAGATAAGCTTAAAAAGAGCGGGAAAACACGAAAGGACAAAAATTTTGAAAATATTATTTTAAAATATATGAAATACTTTTTTAAACGCAAGTGCACTAAGATGTAAAGAAGAAAAGTGCGAAGACTATCACTTTACAGGTGCGTATAAAATTTTGAGCGTTTTTCACACAATTAAATATTCATAAAATACAAACTAGTAAATTTCATCTTGTATTTTATACTTGTTTATGTACAGTTGGTGGAAAAACTGCCCATAATATGCAAGACAAAAACACATTTCAAGCCAACGTTAACTTGTTTCTTTGGTAAGTTGGCAAATTTGTTTTTCTTATATCATGAACTATATATTTTTGTAGCGCTCGTATGTAGCTATACAATCATGCACTTTAATAAAAGTGCTGGGAAAAAGATTTGCGATTTTTTGTTTGATATCAAACCACTCACAAAAACAAAGAGTCAGTATGGAGACAACAATAGCAGCCCTGTCGGTTTGAACAAAATAAGTTTCTTAATGTTTTAATATAAACGAGCCTACCTTGCTATAAAAAGCAATGTTGTCCTTCGTACACACGGCTCCCGTCGGCTGTACACTTTAACGCACAATTTTAAAATATGTCCGTACCAGTGTCGCTCACAACGTCCTTTGGCTTTCGTAGTTGCCGTTAAAACATCCACAAATTATAGATTGCAAGCGTTATTTGTACATGCATCTGTTCTTGCCGTATATTCCTACATTGTCATTGCTTGCGTATATTACATTACGTCCATGCCCGTGTGCCATGTTGCTTCATGCTAGCAGCAATGTCCAAATATGTCATGAAATGGCAATTTTCCCAATCCAGTACAAGACCAATCGTCCAAGTACAATTGAAAAGATGATTGCACATAAATTATGTTATCTTTTGATGCACCTAAAGCACATTTAAGTAATATATTAAATATACCGAAAACACATGCTATAATACTTGAAGAACAAATCGAAGCACGAAAATGAGCTCCGACAAATTTTGACACAAAAACAAATTTGAATCAGTTTCAAACCATTAAAAACTTGTCATGCTACGGTTACCTTTGTAAAATACGTCTGACTACTTCAATCGTCTTTCAAAACCGGCCAAAAAGCCGGGTTTTTTGCCAAAAAAAACAGCTTGAAAAAAATCAGTTCTTTTTCAAACACGTTGCTTCCAGAATGTACAGCATGCGCATGCGTGAATTATTAATTAAAATGAGTGAATAAATTATAATCCATGAGCAAAGGCCGTGGTCGTTATGTGGAAATTACAATTGTTTATTTGATTCAGTAATACAAGAACTGCAATCGTGAAAATAACCTGTTGATATTTTAAATTACAGGGTACAATTTAAGTTTAATCTCATATAATTTTTGTTTTTACCACAACTAACGAACCCCCTTTCCTGGTTTCATAATTTTACATGCTCACAAGTAAAAGTTTAATAATACTTTATTCTTGCGAGAATATAAATCTTTTGCATCTACCTCTTTAGGGTCGTTTCAAATTACGAATATGCTGAAAGTTCGAATTTGCCACTGCATATCATACAGGAAAATATCCGTCAAGCTGAGCTGGAAATGAGCACAAATTTGTTTGGAAAACTCATTAAGATAATCTGTAAATGTAATATAAGTTCTGTTAGAAATTATTTAAGAAATTCAAACCCAAGTGTCGTAGACAACATTATAGGGCGGAATAGCCATCATTAATTTAATAGACTTAAATCAAAGGATTTTTTACTATATGTTCTGACTCAATATACTTGTATGGATATAAACTGTTAATAATCAAAATCAGAACGAAATTGTATTTACCGATGCTCGTTCACTATTCTGCCCCCTCTCCCCCATTCAATGTTCAATCTATTATGCACACATAATAGCTATGTCACACCAAGATTGTTTAGGGGAAACCAGGAAAGGGGTAAACAATTGTAATTTCCACATAACGACCACGGCCCTTGCTCATGGATTATAATTTATTCACTCATTTTAATTAATAATTCACGCATGCGCATGCTGTACATTCTGGAAGCAACGTGTTTGAAAAAGAACTGATTTTTTTCAAGCTGGTTTTTTTGGCAAAAAACCCGGCTTTTTGGCCGGTTTTGAAAGACGATTGAAGTAGTCAGACGTATTTTACAAAGGTAACCGTAGCATGACAAGTTTTTAATGGTTTGAAACTGATTCAAATTTGTTTTTGTGTCAAAATTTGTCGGAGCTCATTTTCGTGCTTCGATTTGTTCTTCAAGTATTATAGTATGTGTTTTCGGTATATTTAATATATTACTTAAATGTGTTTTAGGTGCATCAAAAGATAAAATAATTTATGTGCAATCATCTTTTCAATTGTACTTGGACGATTGGTCTTGTACTGGATTGGGAAAATCGCCATTTCATGACATATTTGGACATTGCTGCTAGCATGAAGCAACATGGCACACGGGCATGGACGTAATGTAATATACGCAAGCAATGACAATGTAGGAATATACGGCAAGAACAGATGCATGTACAAATAACGCTTGCAATCTATAATTTGTGGATGTTTTAACGGAAACTACGAAAGCCAAGGGACGTTGTGAGCGACACTGGTACGGACATATTTTAAAATTGTGCGTTAAAGTGTACAGCCGACGGGAGCCGTGTGTACGAAGGACAACATTGCTTTTTATAGCAAGGTAGGCTCGTTTATATTAAAACATTAAGAAACTTATTTTGTTCAAACCGACAGGGCTGCTATTGTTGTCTCCATACTGACTCTTTGTTTTTGTGAGTGGTTTGATATCAAACAAAAAATCGCAAATCTTTTTCCCAGCACTTTTATTAAAGTGCATGATTGTATAGCTACATACGAGCGCTACAAAAATATATAGTTCATGATATAAGAAAAACAAATTTGCCAACTTACCAAAGAAACAAGTTAACGTTGACTTGAAATGTGTTTTTGTCTTGCATATTATGGGCAGTTTTTCCACCAACTGTACATAAACAAGTATAAAATACAAGATGAAATTTACTAGTTTGTATTTTATGAATATTTAATTGTGTGAAAAACGCTCAAAATTTTATACGCACCTGTAAAGTGATAGTCTTCGCACTTTTCTTCTTTACATCTTAGTGCACTTGCGTTTAAAAAAGTATTTCATATATTTTAAAATAATATTTTCAAAATTTTTGTCCTTTCGTGTTTTCCCGCTCTTTTTAAGCTTATCTTACAACTTTCAACTCTCCCCCCCGGTTTTGAGAAATCTCAAGCCAGTTTGTTTATTTTTTCGACCAATCAGATTCGCTCCTCAAACCGCTAATCGCATCCCGCATCGTCCCACAAAATTTCTCGGCAAATAAGCAAAAGTTTTGTACATTTTTTGTACATTTTTATCTGGTTTTTAAAATTCTTTTTCTGAAATAATGTTGTTTGAGTATCAAATTTTCATTTGTGCTAATTTATTTGAGGTTTTGTTGTTTTTTTCACACGAAATTTTGTCGGCGAATTTCGTAGGTATGTGTAGATGATTGAAAGAGTTTCCTTCCTTCTCAAATACTATAGCTTATGCTTCGTATACGCGATTTGCTTACGTCACAGAATTCAAAGCGCAAGATTGAAAGCAGTCAAAGAAGGTTAATACAATGCAAATTTATTGAAAATTAGGCAAATTTACGCTTTTTATTTGTTACAAAACTATTTATTGGGATTCCTATGTACACACGGGCAAATAAAACTTGTCAAGTTGAAAATTGCCAAAGAAAAATCGTGCAAGGAAAATTCGCTGTTTCTCTGGGTTTTGATGGGGGTAAAACGCGGTATGGGGATAAAACGCGCATATAGTGATAAAACGCGGATATGAGGTCGGTTTAGGATCAAATGCACAATTATTACAAACAGGCTTAACAATTATAGTATCTGATGATAATTTTTAACGCACAAACAAACAAACAAACAAACAAACAAACAAACAAACAAACAAACAAACAAACAAACAAACAAACAAACAAACAAACAAACAAACAAACAAACAAACAAACAAACAAACAAACAAACAAACAAACAAACAAACAAACAAACAAAGAGGTTGTCTACTTAATTTGCTAACTATCCCGCAGAAGCAACATCAAATAACAGTCAAGTGTTAAGTGTTTGTCGACACGTTTTTTCCCCTGTATTATGCCCATAATAAAACTTTTAACTTTACGCTAAAATGCAACAATCTGTTTGACATGTAACAACGCAGATCCTTGGAGCCTACCACAACATGCATAAACTAAAAAAATTACCCTGGTTGCCAAATAAATATTATGCATATAAATTGACACCCTGACTTCGTGTTATATGTACCGTGAGTAAAAATTCTTTTAATTTTCGTGTATGAAAACGAGTTCATGGGAGTCAATTTATATGTATGAAAAAATATTTATTTGTCGGGCATTTATGAATAAGGTCTATTTAATACTAAACGTTGCTTTAATCGCGACTAACATCAACAATAAACGTATATATTTAAGAGCTCCAGATGTGAATTTTAAGCTAAATTAAATACTAAATAACTTTGAAAAAGGTTGGCATCATATAAATGATACATATATGCAGAAAGTTATATCACGTTCGATTCGATTTTCTTTGTTCTTTTGCGGGTTATAAATCTCATCTATTCCTGCTACGCACAATAGTGAGATTTCACACAGTGAGATTTCAGGGATATGGTACACACATATTAAATAATGGTAATGAGCCGCCCGCCCGCGTGCAATTCTCAGGAAGGGGTGGACGGGAAACTAAAGTCTAATTTGGCATGGAGTGGCCTAAAGCGACTTTGTTAATTGAGGGTAACATATGAGTGATATGACAGTATTAGATACTGATAACCCAATGGTCCTCGCCCGTTGATGGAAGTAGTTAGTAAAATTAACTGGGGGAAGCTATGGTGTTGATTTTATGGAGGGAGGAAAACCGGTGCATGTGAAAAATCCTTAAGACAACAACTGTCATGAAGCTAAGGATGCATTAGATTATTTGCAAACTTACACACCACTGCGCATATCTGGAAATTGGATCATTAATTTGCAAACACGCCTGCAAAGTGCAAACACACACCACCAGGGCCGCTGAGAAGAATTGTGGGGCCCCTGGGCAAAATATCGATTTGGGGCACCTTAATGACGCCAAATGTTGTAGAATCGTATTTAAGTGTTTTGAACTGGACTCGTGATCTGGCTAAATACCAAAACTAGTTTTAAATCGGGATGTAAAATATGAGACTGTATAGAAAATATTCTTTCTGGCTTTTTCTGCCGCAAAAGTGCCGATTGCTCTATGGATAGTAACATAAGATTTGCAATGCTGTCTTGTGTCACCATGGATAGTAATAAAAATACATTTTACTATCCATGGTGTCACCGCTTCACTCGGGCTAGAGGAATGTCTTTGGAAAACTATTCAGATTGTCTCCATCTGTTGTTGTGTGATATATACATATTTTATGAACAAAGACAAAGCAAAAAAAACAAAACAGAGATCGACTTGCTTTGTAGTAATGTACAGTTGATTGTAGAGCAGAAGAAATTCCGACGTAAATATATGTGAGTGTTGCATCACCATAAGACACTGAGTTGAGGATTGCGCAAGATGTACCGATTTGCGACGCAGAAAAAAAAAAAAAAGACAGCCGAATTTAATGCTTGGTCCTTTAACAGATAACCGTAATTATAATTAATTAGTTCATTTGCAAGCTTACCGTACCACTGCATGTCTGGATATCAGTGATTATTTGAAAATTTACAGAGTACTGGATCGATGTGATCTTACATTAGATCATTAACCTTTGCAAACTTGCAGACCACGCATATTATCTGGATATGACCCGGCCCAGCTTAGATCACCTGCGAACCTAATTATATAGTACTGCACTACAGCTTACCTGGGCGTCACCCCAGATTAGATCATTTGCAAACTAACTGCATAGTGTGGCTCCAGATTCAGATTGGATCAGTTGCGAACTAGGAACACAACATTCGCCTGTGTGCATCCAATTCAGTTAGACACAGACTGATGGTACGTGGTACATTGCTAAATGATGGTTAATTCGACGTTCCTTGGATGAGTGATAACTCATGGAGCTATTGCTTTTGGTGGTTCAGTCGAGATTGATGAGCACAATAACAGTATGGTCTGACCTAAATCCGAGTAATGACAACTGCCTGGAAGATGGATGACCCCCCGTCTGACCTATTATTAAGTCATCCATTCAACATGTACGACGCTCGCATTAATTTAGAATTCAGGTTATCTCGCCAGGTGGAAGAGCGCGGCAGAAAAGGGGGCGCCAAGTGGCTAGCAGCGTTGCTGTTTAAACATTATTAATTATGAACGTGAAATTAAAACAAAAGATTTGTGCAATTTCCGGTTAGCCTCAACTTAAATTACAGCTCATTGTTAGATCATTTAATTCTAGGGAGTGTGTGCAAAGTTAATGGATATTTCACTTTTACTCATTGTTCGAAGCTTTGTCTTACAATGGAGGTTATATACAGGGACGTAGCCAGGATTTTGAAAGGGGAGGGGGCAGCCGAAATCAAAATACATTTTTAGGGGGGTCGGGGGCATGTCCCCCGTGAAATTTTGAAATCGAGAGTCGCTGAAATGCCATTTCCTGGCTTTTGGAGGAAGATTTTACAGACTCTAAAGGTTAAAAAACGTCATATAAAATACTCAAAACACGCAAACGTCACATAGATACTCAAAATGCATACACTCAGTAGATTGAATACACTGTTTACAGTTTATTTCCTGACACAATTCATATTGCATCAGTTTTATAGTTACATCAGTCTGTTGTTTTATATCAAAGGGGGGGGGGGGGAACCGCGGTTCCCCCGGCTCCTCACCCCCCCCTGAATACGTCCCTGGTTATATATATATATATGAGTTGGTAATGTGCGTGTGGTGGTATGTCACACGTGACGTACGTTCGCGTGCATAATGACTTGAATCCGGATTGAGTTTCAATCCGGATTGAACTCATTCCACTTCTGATCAAACCCCTTTATCTGTTTACATGAATCCGGATTGAGATTAGCTCATTCCGAATTGAGTTCAATCCGTTTCTCATTCCAGATTGAAATCTCATTCCGGATTGAAATTTCGTTCCGGAATCGTGTAAACGCGGTGCGAGTTTCATTCTGGAATGAAAAACGTGACAGAGAGGGCTAGAACAAACAATGCGTGCGTGTTTTCTAATATTTACGGATTTCAGATTACAGGCGGATTTCCATCCAGAAACCCAATTCCCATGTAAACACGGATTGACTTCGCTTTTCAATCCGGATTGAAACTCAATCCGGATTCATGTAAACGGCTCCTTAGCGGACGGAACTTACTCTGTTATTTTATATGTGTTCTTTCAAATAAGAAAAACTTAATTTTCGTATCATATGCACTTAAAAAATATAATATATAGACCTATTAATAAGTATAGAATATGTAATTTTTACCCTGTGACGTCAATTTCTTTTCAATTTTTTTTGGAATTCCTTTTAATTTCGTTTATTGTTTTAGCTTTTGTATATTTTCAATAAAATTCAAAAGGCTGAAAATGACGTCAATATGGCGGATAATATGACGTATTCTGGACTTTGAATGGTCTTTAGATGGTCGTCTTTCAGGGTCCATAGCAAGACACGATCGGAAATGGCGGCAGGGTTGCTCCTTCTCGGCCTGTGCGAAACGCGGTGAAATGATAAAAACCCTACTAGCAAACAGAATTTACTGATAACCCCCTGGGATTTATAATTAACAGGGGCTAGCCAGGGTTGTTTAAAATCATTCAATTCCCCTCTCTACGGTATTATGAAATGGAATAATAGAACACAGGGGAGGACTGGCAGCAGAAAAGTTACCGTGTAAATCCTGAATGTTCTAAGGGGTGTGCGCCCGGGGCGTTCCGGCCTCTAGGAAATTTTTGAGCCTCTGAAATTGTATTTCCTCGATATGCATATATTTTTGTGACTACAACATTTAATAGACTCTGAATAATATATTATATACTATGAGTAATATTTAAAGCCGTATTTACACGGCCAAAATTTAAGCGGGATCTGAGCCACATCTGACTTTAAGCGGGCTTAAAATGTTCGTGTAAACAGATCGGCGTTAATTAATCGCGATTAGTTTGCACCACCTCAAGGAGGTGGATTAAACTGAGCACGATCAGTTAATCGCGCTTAACTTGGCCGTGTTAACGCAACAGGATTGAAAAACGCTTGCTATTAATACGGTGTTATTAATACGATAAAATGCAGTTTTTTTGCCTTGCTGTAGAAGCGGTCGGGACTATGTATATAATCCCTATGAATTGATAATTGCCCAATTCATAGGGTGCCTGCTACAACTATCTCGTATGGTAACGCCGGTAGCGCCCACATACGAGAAGGAGAGCAAGGGTTTGCTTTTCGCTCACGTAATTTACGACAGGAAGGAAAACCAATGAAAATCATCAAAATCTGCTGGTTGAGTCAGCACTTTATTCCACTGAACGTTGAGCATAAAATGTGGGATTGATACTGCATCAATACGCATGCCCAATGCTATAATGATATGTGGTACTAATTATTCATCTGACTAATTATTCAAACAAGCTTGTAGAAGTCTGTGTATGTGTTCAATGAACCATTACGTACTTCTCAAGTTTGTTTAATAAACTGCTTTGGAGTCTTATTATTTCATAAAATATCGTTAACATTCGACATAACAATGTCCTTCGACACTCGGTAAAGGCTATTTTTTTAGAAAACCTTCTTCAATTGTGTTTTAAGTAGGTTAAAAACCTCGAACCTCGGCTTTAAGCCAGATTAATCCCTCGAGGCCTGCGGCCCCTCGGGTTATATCTGGCTTAAAGCCTCGGTTCTCGGTTTTTAACCTGTACTTAACTTAAGCGTGCTTAAATTTGTGGCCGTGTAAACAGGGCTTAAGTCACAAGTGAATTCAACTACTCTTAGTCTTAGAGTTACAAAATATATTATACAGTATACATGTTATGAAAAGTGAACTACAAAGAAAAGGGAATACAGTACAATTACATGCAGAGTAAGTAGTTTAGAAAATACATATTGTATATCATTGTGTTTGTAGTTTACGACTACTAATCTTGCAATGCAACTAGTAACAATTGTATTTCATGTTTACGTTATAAGCTGTATTTTGTAATTGTCGGCTTTGTGGGGGCGCCTGAAACGAAAAACAAGTGGGCGCACCGGGAAATTTCCCGGTCTCCCGGTGGGCCAGTCTGCCTCTGATAGAACAAAACTTTATTTTACGAGGGAAAAGACGTTCACAATATTACAATATTTACAAATACAACAGACAAATAATACACCATATATGGAAATAATGTCAAGTGATAAACTAGTCAAGTAGAAACACATTTACAATTCAATAAAAATTTACAATTGACGCAAAAAAGGTCTTCCAGTTAATACAGGAAAGTTTATGAAGAAAGTAATTACGGAATGTGCGTTTAGTAATAGTTAATCTTAAGTAACGTGAAAGCATCAGAAGTACGTGCAGGTGACATGGCAAGCTGTTTGCAATCACTAACACTAAGGCGTTTTAAAAAGAGAATTGAGGTGTGGTCACGATAGGCCGAGAATAGCTTGTGAGTTGTGATTGCCTGTCCTGCCATAGTTAATAGAAAATATACATGGTTTGGAAACCCGGCAAATTTCAAAGCGGTTAAAAATCAAGCTACGATTCATGTCGAAAGGTACATGAAAGTGTCAAATCCTTTGTTTTAGGTTTATTGATATTTAAACAGTACGGTTGAGTGATTGAACCCAAGCGTTTGCTATTGGAGGATTGCTTCATTATACAGAAAACACAATATGTTAAGTAACCGTGAAAGTGCAAAAATATCCATACCTTGAACAAAAACATAAAACAATGACTTTTATTGAGCTTCCAAACCACTGACCTGTATATATAACAGGTCAGAGAGTAGCTGCAGGTTTAAATTCAAATTCAGGTCACGGACCACCTTAATTATAATTCTGCCCTAGGATTTCCTACTCTAGTTCCCAGTCTTCGCAACTCTCGATCCGTGAATCAAACTCTTGCAGTTTTGAGATCGACGAAACGGTTTCACTTGAATAATAGCAAGAAACAATCATCGTTCAGGCGTTTTACTGCACAGAAATTACTTGACCATTCATCGAATTGAACCTACCGGTGTCCTTCTTTCATTATGGAATGAACAGAAGCGATGAGAGGTTGCCAAATGAGATGTACGAGCAGCGAAGCGCAATGCTTTCGTATCCCATAAGAAAAGAGCTTGTCGGCAAGCGATTTCTTGTCATCGAAGAAGCCCCAATAAGCCGGCGAGGAAGAAATCAGCATTTGGAGAACTTCAACTGGAAAGCTGGCTACATTCGTGCTTGTTCCGTGAAAGATGTAAACGACAAAGAACTACAGGTATTTTGCTAAACGTTTCAGAGTTTAGAAACGAGTCCCGTCGCACGCCATTTTTGTTTGTCACTTTTGATGGAATTAGTGGTATTTAGTTTGGTTTTAACAAACCAATGGGTAGTTTTAGTTGAATCGATACATAAACGCGTTTCTGGACTCAATGGCTTTTGTAAAACAGTGTTATTTGTTGAAAAAACCGAGCGAACAAACTGGCTAGTTCCATTAGAATTGTATTATAAACAGTCATTTGAGGTCTTTTTAATTTTTACTGTAACAGAGCCGCACGGTATGTGCCGTTGTGACAATCTTTTTACCACCTGCATGGTTTAGAAAAGTGCAAACACAATGGTTTAACCGTTTAAGTTTCAGAATTAGATGGAGATTTTGAAATATGTTCAGTTCTGCTTATCTGAAGGCTGTCTATAAATGTCTTGTGAGGCTTGTTGACTGACTGACATTTTTTCTGTGTGAATAACACTGTTTCATGGTTACCGCTGTAAAAACTCTATTTGGTCTTCTAGGGTCTAAAAATAGTTTATGAATGAAGGGGGTGTTTATATGGTGGCAAGTCGTAATATTATTGAGCCCAATATATTATGGAAGTGGGCCCATTTTGCAAGATCATGCAATTGCTATAATAAACACTTTATAATATTTAGGCCTAGTTATTTGCATTTTATGCCAGCACAAAAAAACTATACCAGACAGGACTTCTGTTCACACACAGAACATCTGTCCAGGAACAATTTTTTGAACTGACATGCCACTGTACCACTCCAATCGTGATAGTGGTACTGTACATCTTGTGCTATTTCTTGTCAAGTGCCAACTGTATTTTCTGGACTATAAGTTGCACTGTCAGTTGTATAAATTGCAGTTCCAGTCTTTTTGGTAATTTTTCAGAACAATCCTTAGGTTAACCACACTGGTATACTACTGCACTGTTATGCCGTAATCCACATTTCTAAACTGTAATTAATGTCAAGATTACAACATAGTGATTATAACTTAGCATATACCATACCCAAATACCCATACACTGGCACACCCAGCAGGGCTGCAAATTACTGTTGGAGATTGGACAATGTCAGACCAAATTTGACAAATGTCAGAACAAAACCAAATTGTCATCAGACATAGTGTCCATGCAAATAAAATATATTGTCTGATCAAGAAATTTGGCTTTATGCTGTTGAAAGAGAAACTTCCCTTTTTGAGAGAATAATTCCCATTTCCTTTTGGTAATTCTATTGGCTAGATTGAGCATGTTTGAATTTTAAATCTTCCGTAACTGAATCAGTCTTCTGAGAGAAACTGATAGTATTTAATTACTCTGGTACCAAGGAGTTAATTAAAACAATGTATAAGACAGTATAACATACATGCGCGACGCTAAACAGATTAGTCAGACAACCACCACAGAAATCGGCTTTATATCATGAACTCAGAACTGTATTCTGAAGAATTATATGACCGACAAAATGTAGTGATAATGGTTTTATGTCTGAACAAATTTTAGTAATGTCTGACCAAAATTGGAAATGGATCAGACACATGTCCTGTCAAGAAAAAATATTTATTTGCAGTCATGACCCAACTGCATGACTGTGCTATTTTTCTCACTTGTGAAAGGCCTTGTTTAATTGTCCACTCAACATTGCAATTTTGAAAATGTGTGAAAGTTTCAGTTAATGTCACATCTCACAATGTAATGTAAGGTCTCACTATGTAATGTAAAGTTTCACAATGTAATTATGTAAGGCCTAACAATGTAACGTAAGTACTGCAAATAATGGCTGGTCATTTTTTTTTTGTACTCTCCTCTAGTAGAGTGATCTGTGTAAGCTAATGAGTAATGGAATAGTTTAAATAGAAGAACATGTTATTAAATTCTTCATAAACAGTTGTTAAATGTATCAAGATTGAGTATTGATTATGACATATTTGTAATGTGTGACCAGCAGGATTTGGCACTTGACCATTAGAATTTTATTTCTCCTGGTCATCATGACCAGCAAGTTGCTAAACATTATTTGCAGCTATCTAACAATATAGCAATGGTCTCATAGTGTAATGTAAGGTCTCACAACATTTTATAAGGTCTCGCAATGTAATGTTATTAAGGCTGCAATTGTCATCCATGACCCACGGCTAAGCCAAGGGAAAAAATAAAAGGTGCCAAAAATACAATGTTTTTGCAAGGTGCTGGCCAGTAAACAGATGTAAGTGTTTTATTACATGTATACAGTATATTAAGTCTTAAATGGCAATCAAAATGTTGAGCAAGATTTTCAAGTAGTATTTAAAACATGAGCAGCAGTGCCTTATCAGATTTTAAACATTTGGTGATAGCTGAGTGCTTTACTGTATATCTGTTAAATCACATACTGTAATGTCTTGAATAACTTCAAAAATAATCCATTGGTATTAAAGTAAAGTTACTACCATTTGCATCAAAGTGTTTAGCATTAGTGAATAATTAGTTGTTTTTGTCCAATGACAACTATATGTTTGACAGATCAAATCAATAATGTATAGGGGGTGTAACTTTTTGTTGTCAATACTTGTCATCGTTTGCTTGGAATAACTTGTCTTAATTGTGAGAATTGGAATGATCAGTGAATGCAGATCATCTGATAAGGGTACTTGCTGTACTTCACTTCAGTATGACTTACTGAATGCATTTATTTTGTATTCCATGTTTGCTGTGGCCCGTGAGAGTATATCAACACAATGTTGAAACTTGAAATGGAAGCAATAACAATCACTTATGGAAAGTTACACCCCCTATAGATTCGTTATTGATTTGATCCGTCAAACATATAGTTGTCATTGGACAAAGTTTGTTTTAAAACTCAAACACAACTAGTTATTTGCTAAATGCTTGAATGCAAATGGTGGTAATTGGCATTGATAGTAATTTTGAAAAATAATGTTGTCTAACCCGAGATGTTGCTTTCAGGTTCTTGTGGAATATGATGGTGCAAATTGGGAATACAGACAATGGGTTAAAGTTCATGAAAACACCAAGGCATTCTTAGTTGAAAATACCATTGTATGGGCTGCACGGATCTTCTGCACTGCTTCAGGCTCTCAGCCTCCAGTTTCATGGCCAGCATTGGTAAGTTTCATATCAACTTGCTGACAGGTGTTTTTTCCTTTCAAATACTATAAAACCCTCAAAGTAGCCCCCCTCTCCCAAAAAAATTCTAAAAATATATTTACTGTAAAGGGGAGGTCCCCAAGATGTACGTAGTTATAATAATTATTTGTGTTATTTTATTTAATATATCTGATGTGGTGATGTACCAGTAAAGTGGTCAGCATACAATATATTAAAATTAATAAAAAAGAACATTTATACAAATTATAAGACACATTATTTCACTGCTAATTAAATCTTGCAATTTTCAAGTAGAGGTGAGCCGATCATCGGCAAAACATTGGCAGAGCTGATTAATGGCTAGTTTTTCTCACAATCGGCCATCAGCCGATTGTCTTTCACCATTGGATCGGATGTCTCGTGACTCTCGTCCTCGTATTTCTGCTCTCTCGTCCTCGTTTATCATTGTTTGGCATTTTTGTGCTTGTCGCGTTATTGGTACAAAAATATTTTAAATAAAGGAAACACTGCTGACTACTTGACTGTTTTCTGTTTGTTTTGTTGTGCTTCAAAATACGAGAATTGGCTTGATGATTTTTTCATTGCAAAACTTGAGATGAATAAAACAACAAAACAGGAGCACTGAGCATCAGGTTAGCAAACATTGGTTTTGCCGATTAATTGGCCGATGATGGGGAAATATCAGCTCTTAACAATCGGTATCAGCAATCGGCTTTTTTTTAACATCGGCTCACCTCTATTTCCAAGCATAGAGTGGATGCAAGGCTAAAAATAATGCTCAGAACTAATCGCTATGATCAATTAATTATGACTAGTCATTACCATTTTTGCTACTGACCAACTTCACTCAACAAGATTTTGCCTTACGGTTTTGACTGCTCATTGACTTGTGACTACTGTATTTTCTGGGTGATAACCTGCGGGTTATCTCTTAATTTTGCTAGGAAACATAATTAGTGCGGGTAATAGGGTGATGCGGGTAATCTGTTGAATTCGTAAAATGATGCCATCACGAAGACCGGAGACTAAGGATTCTACTTTCATCTTTCAACTACTGGTACTGTACTTTTTTAAAATTTTGTGGTCCCAAACCAAGGGAGCAAGCAGACTGACCTGTATTTCTTCTTCTTTGTTCAGTGTTCCTTCATTTATGTACATGTATATTCAGCCATTTTGAATAATGTAGTATATTCATTAGTGTATCACAGGTGCGGGCTACAGCCCCGGTTATTTCATTTTTGGAACGCTCGGGTTTCCTTCAGCCATGTAGCCCGTGCCTGCGATATATATATACCGTAGTGCCGCGGGTAAGCGCCCACATCCGAGTAAGTGCCCACCCCCCTATTTACGACCAAAGTAATTTTTCGGGCTTATTCTATTCGAGGGCCGAGCTGTCAAAACGCGCTATTTTTAGACATTTTCTCACTGCAACTGATTACCCCTATGTGTTCGCAGAGGTCCGCCTAAATTAACCAATGAGAATTAACACATTTTGATCCGGTCACTCTGGGGAAAATGTTTATACGGTAAACAGCAACCATGCCGCGAAAGTTGAAACAATAGTGTCGAATGGAAAGTAAGCGTTGTAGAGTGGCATAGGCAAAATGGGCACAAAAATTCTTTTCTCACGTGCGGGATTTCCAACAAACTAGACGGAACTGAAGACGATCTTGTTTCCGATAACTTTCCCGTGTTAGATGAAGACAATTTACGCGGAGAACTTGGCGACATATTATTTGAGTCAGACGATTCAGACTTAGAGTTTGATGGCTTTGATGAACAGGATTTGTAATCTATAGTTTAGTTTGTTTGTTTGTTTCATTATTATATTAAAGTAAGATACTCAGTTTCAATGTTGTTTCATTTTATAGGCATAAAATTTGCGTTCTTTTTTTGCGTGCTCCGAGTAAGCGCCCACCCCCCTTTTTAAGAAAATTGTAATACGTCATGGGGGTGGGCGCTTACCCGCGGCACTACGGTATATATATATATATATACCGCATTATTCAAAATGGCTGAATATAAATGAAGGAACACTGAACAAAGAAGAAATATAAGTCAGTCTGACGTGCTCCCTTGCCCAAACCTACTATTAGCAGCTGTGGGTTATCCAATGGTGCGGGTAATACACTGATTTATTTTTCCAAAAGTGACATTTTTGTTGCTGTGCGGGTTATACGCCATGCGAGTTATTGCCCAGAAAATATGGTTATTAGCTGTTATTTTTAGCCATGTATGTATAGGAATTGTAGTACTACTAACTTGACCATGATCGCTGTACAAATACTACCATTTACATTCAAGCTTGAAGCATGAACTATTTTGCACATTTGTTTACGTTTGAAAAGCTTACATTTGACTAATTAACTTCCTCGTTTTGACCAATGAAATGCTTGTGTGTTTTTTCACATGGGAATTTCACGTGAACAAATGCATTTCATTGGTCAAAACAAGGAAGTTAATTAGTCAAACGTAAGCTTTTCAAACGTAAACAAATGTGTGAAATAGTTCATGCTTCAAGCTAGAACGTAAATGGTAGTAACATTATTTTTTAACTGCAAAGGGTCCAATTGGAGTGCACAGTCATTACATTGTTGTGGATATGACCAATATACAGTAAGGTCTCACCTGTACAGTGTAATGTCTTTAATGTAACTCAAGGTCTCAATGTAATGTAAATTCTCACAACATGGCATTGGAAGCTCAATTGAAATTTAACTTTTACGAGATATGGGCTTTATAATAAATATTTAATAAGTAGAAATGTAAGGTCTTACATACAATGTACATGTAATGTTAGGCTTTTCCAACATAAGTGTTAGCTTGCCCAACATAATTCCAACATTTCAAATACGTTTGATCATCATGTGATAGAATTAGAGGGGTACAGTCTGTGGTACAGTGTGTCAATCAAAAATTTGGCCAAGACAATACCTACATATATGTAAATTATGATTTAATATCCTAGCCAGGACACTTTTGTCCTCAGAGCAGAAATTTTAATTTTGGCTCCAGACTTACTGTACCATAAAATAATATGATTGAATTGAGAACTTTATTTATAGAGGGTAGCACTAAATCGTGGAACACTAATAAACTCGTGGCCTTAATTAATCATAATTAATGATAATTAATGACACAGTAACTTATATTTATTGTTTACATTTTATTATCAGTATGCAAGCGCAACTAAATTCTGTATCTATTTTGTTTTATAGACTTTTGCACCATTGGTGGATTATTTAGGTCTGAATAATGAAGCTAAACATCCAATTGAATTTTTTGGAGACAAGCAACTGTGAGTTAAATGAAAGAAACTGAAACTTTCACTAGGATGAGCCAATAATCAGTTATTTATTAGCCTGTGTGCAGACATCCCCCATTTCTGTTCCCCAGAGGGTAAATTTTTTGGTGGCCATTTTTTATCGCCTAAAGGCCAGCATGGCTGAATCTTGTTCTGTGTGTTCAGAGACGATTGTTAAATCCTGTGATAAAAAATTTGGCATGACCTTTTCTTTACCAGAAGTCTGCACGTAGGCTAGATATTTATCGGTAGAAGCCGATAATCGGTAACTTTCAGGCTTATCGGTTATCAGCCGATAACATCGATTTATATATCGACATATATCGGAGTTTCCGATAAATAACATACTGCCCTGTTGCTGGCTTTTTTCTAGTGATATTTCCTTCGTTTATCAAGAAAAACACCAACTTATATAAGACGCATTCTGTTCCGCAATGAAACTGTCAAATTTAATTAATTTGCTGTAAAAATACTTAAAAATGAATGTTTACGAATTACGACTTTACGTCGTTATAGTAATTTACCGTACTTGATACTTTCCCAAATGAAATTGATTACTAGAGTACATTAAATATTTTAATCACGTTTCTTTTACTAGTCTATCAGTTCTTGTTTAATACGTTTTGCCAACGTTTCGCCCTAAATTCAAGTGCTAAAACTTCTTGACGACCAATATCGGTAACTAGCGTTGGCACACGCGTGAACCCGACTGCGCGTGCTGTTTATCGCACGCGTGAAAAACCATGTTCAATTGTTCATTCACATTGCAATTGTGAAAATGTGAAAATTTCAGTAATATGTCACATCTCACAACGTAACGTAAGGTGTCACAACGTAGCGGAAGGTGTCACAATGTAACGTAAGGTCTCACAACGTAACGTAAGGTCTCACAATGTAACGTAAGGTCTCACAGCGTAACGCAAGATCTCACAGCGTAACGCATGGTCTCACAACGAAGGTCTTTGCAATGTAATTTATATCGTCTTTAAGCGTAGGCGACTGTTTTCACAGCGGAGTACGCTTTACATTTTACAACTTAACTAATGCGTTAAAGCAAAAGATAACGTCTTACAATGAATATCAAGCAACGCAGCTTTCTTTTTCAGATGTGTAGGAAATATAAAAGTTAGGTTTATATTTCTGTGCCATAATTGATCATTTTAAACGCACGTGCGAAACGCACATGGTGGGGAGCACGGTTAGCGTGTGCTGTTAGGGCGCTGCCTCTCACCAATAGTTAAGCCCGATCGGACGGGGTTAGTACTTGGATGGGTGACCGTTTGGGAATAACCCTGTTCTCGAGCTTGAGACCTGTGACAGTGGTCACAGCAAGAATTGAACCATGCATTAACTTCAGCAATGGGAGGCCACCCATAGATAGAGTCCGGATAAAGTCTAGATTTAGTTCAATGAATTAAAAAAACAAAACAAAATCCCAAATCTGAAGCTATGAAAGTATAGTTTGAATCCTACCTGACTCTGATTGGATTGGACTTCACACCACTGACCTGTATATAACTGGACCGCTTGCTCTTGCCAAAAAAGTGTGGCCATTTGAACATGGCGTCAAATGGCGAGTTTGAGTCCTTCTGCTCATGGGAGAAGCCACTGACCAGTGCTTGACACTGGTCTGTAGGCGTTTTATACTTGTTATGTTCTTTTCGTAAAAAAAAAATTTTTTCTGTTTGAAAATTGATCTAAAATGGCCAGTTTAATATATTTTTACGCTCCGTTGTTGGCAACTAGTGACACCTGCAGAACACCAGCTTATAGTAAGTGCAGTTAAAACTTTCAATGTAATCTGTCGAAATACAAAATAAATGTTTTACATCGTACGTTTTTCAGTATATGATTGATGTTTCGGGTTTAAGTTTTAATAATCTTAACAGTTATGTTTACTTCGTATTTGCCTGCCCTCACTGGCACTTCTGGTTCAGATTTCAATCTCATTGGAACATTTCAACATAAGGACAGAATTTTTCGCAAGATTTGGACATTTGGTGATATGTTTTACAACGAGAAATACTGATGTTTTACAACAGTAAGCTCATTAAATCCTTTTCGAAAAGTACTAAAATGTGCCGAAAGCCTACGAAAAGTAGTAAAATACAAGCCATTGAATTGTCGACCTGGTATTCACTTGTCAGTTCAGTTGTCCCTTCTTCGTTTCGGCAACAAAAATAATCAGTAAATATATGCAACTACAAAACCGAGTAACCGACAGGAATTAACAATGAAACTGCTTTGTGTGTTTATTTCTGTACATTTTTTAACCTTTCAAAAAAGATTTGTTGTGTTTATCTTTGAAAATATCAGCGAGTCAAGGATTTTTAATTTTTCTCTTCATTTTCACGGGATATTTTATAAAGCCTGCGTCTGTAATCCAGTCAAAATCGCGGTCAGTGTTGTCTACCATGAGCAGAAGGACTCAAATTCGCCATTTGACGCCACGTTCAAATGGCCACACTTTTCATAACTCAAAGATAATAGGAGCAAGCGGTCCAGTTATATACAGGTCAGTGCTTCACACCAATAGTCCACTGGTCCAATAGTTCACTTATCTTGTTGTTATTGACAGTTAAGTCTGTATGCTAAATTTTACAGGTCTTTTGTGAAAGAAAATGAAGTTAGTCAATTTCAGGTAATTCATTGCTTGTAATTACATTCAAACAGTCACAGTTTTAGTATTTTTGGTTTCGTGGAGTGGGGTGGGGTGGGGTGGGGTGGGGGTGAGTGTGTAATAATGTGTATGTGGAGGTGGGGGGTCTGGAGTGTGGTTGCATAGTGTGTGTAGTATTTGCAAGTCAATGTGTTATTAATATCTAAACGTTGTTGGTCTGTTGTTGCTTAGGATGGAGATGAACGAATTGAACAAGTATTTTTGTTGGACCCAAGAGTAAAAAATGACTTGAAAAGCTGGCAGACACTACAGAAAGCTCAGGCCTTTCTCATGAATGGTACGCTATACTAATTATTTATAGAAATATTCATCAAAAATTTCAAGATAATCTAACGTATAATCCCCGAGCTATAAACTCTCAAGCTTTGCTATGGCTATTTTATTTCTGGGGAAATTTGGGCTCTATGTAACAATGCCTTATGACATATCCATTACCCAAATGGCCAAATGACAACTATATGCATACTGCTGGTTGCAGGTGAGCGCGTCGTGCGCCGAATTTTGAAGGTCGTTTGCATTGTGCCAACTGCTGCTTGACATGGCGCCAAGTATGAGCTCAGTCAAGTCAAGGTCCGGGAGGGAGAAGGGAATAAGGGACTGTGTACATTCTATTCATAAAATTGGGGAGCGTTGTTCAGACAACGCACAATTCTCATTGGCTGAAACTTTATTTCATTAACACCTAAAATTCGATTGATGACGCGTGTGAAACTATAATTGCTGCGAGCCGTAAGGCGAGCAGCTCACTAATCTTGACGAAGTCTGGGCCGAGTTTATATGCGTTCACAAACTCGATTTAGGATTTCGTGGACGATGATCTTCGGTATACGCAATGTCTACCGATCAGCGGCAGGCATTATTAAATTGTGCGCTACGCTACACCACGTTGTCTTTCTTCCTCAAGGACTTTTCGACAACAGTCGTTACTACCATTTGCGTTCAAGTGTTTAGCGAATAACTAGTTGTTTCCAGGTTTTGAAACGAACGTTATCCAATGACAACTATAAGTTTGACAGATCCAACAATGACGAATAGGGGGTGTAACTTTTCGTTGTCAAGACTTGTCATCGTTCGTTTCAGACCGCAGCGTTTGCTTGGAATATACTTTTCTTTGGCTTAATTGTGAAAATTGGAATGATCAACCAACGTAGGTCGCTTGATAAGGGTAGTTCCACATCAGTGGGTAGTTCACTTCGATATGACGGCTGCCGAACGCATTTATTTTGTATTCTATGTTTCCCGTGGCCCGCGTGAGAAAATATTAATACACCGTTAAAACTTGAAACGGAAACAATAACAACGAAAAGTTACCCCCTATTCGTCATTGTTTGATCTTTCAAACTTATAGTTGTCATTGGACAACGTTCGTTTCGAAACCCGGAAACAACTAGTTATTCGCTAAACACTAAACACTTTAGTCTGCGATAGCAGACTGATCTCGGCCGAGATCAGTCTGCTATCGCAGACTATAAACACTTGAACGCAAATGGTAGAATTGCTGCAAATCAACAACCTAAAACTGCAGATTGCCGTTCTTCACTTCAAGCAACAGTGCTGACGCCATCACTCTTTAATGGCTCGATTTTATACGCGTGACGTCCATGTTGAGGAAAACGTCGCATGCTTAAGCTCTTTAATTGAAAATGCTTCGGACGTTAACAAGTATTTTACTACTAAATAGTAAATGGTAGCAACTCGCAGCACTTCACTTTTGATAAAAACTTCTAGTATTTATACATGTAGCTTGCCTCCATCTCGACTGAATCAAACACTCAATAAGCGCAGCAAGTTCTTTACCTCTTGGTGTTCTTACAAATAAAGAACTGTCTTTCTTAATAAGGAGTACTTTCACTCTTTTCTCATATGGCTTCACCGGTTGCCGTTCGACTTCGATTACGGACATGCGGCTTGTTTCCTTTTCAAATAGATTGTCCTCGTTACCGAATACTGAACAGGGATCTTAGTAATATTTTACGGTTTGGGATAGTGCGTTTGACATCGTCAACTGAGCTGGAAAGGCAATTCTGTTCGTTGTGCCTTTTGCTTGGCACCTAACGAATGTGGCAAGGTACTCGTTCGTTTCAACCGTGTTTCGCTATCGCTTTCAGTTTCATCGTTTGCTGTTTTACGGTTTGTAATTTTGACTTTAAATACTTCAGAGAAGTCGCTGAACTCCGTATCTAATTCCTTGCGCATTTGCCACACCCCCCCCCCCCCCTCCCCCCCTTAAAGAAGAATTCCAGCAATCCGAAGGTTTGGAATTTCAGTGACTTGGAGCAAATTAGCCCAAGTTTGTTTCGGTACACTTTGTCAATGGTCTTGTTGAGACAATAAATATTTTTTCCGTCGACGTCCTGTACCCTTTTGCACCAAATAATAAACGAATATTTATTTTACAGACACGGAAGGTATCGTCAACGGCTGAATCTTTCGCTTTTACTGTTGCGTCTAGCAGGTTTTGTCGGTGTATTGTATGGTAACTGATCCATAAAGTCCTAACGTTTTTACAAAGCTCATGATCATGTCCTTCGGTTTCGAGTGAAGAAATTCGAGAAGAAATTGACAACTCAGTAGCCGAAAAAGGGGCAGTCCCGCAGGTGAAATATGGCGAAGTGTCAAAAAGGTGTTGGAAACATGATTAATGTAGCAAGTGCGAAAAACAAACTATTCCCTTCTCCCTCCCGCGCCCGCCCACAGGTCTCCCGCTACTCGACCCCCCAGCCCCTATAAGGCACTGTAGTCAGTCTATCTATCCCTAACCGTGCGTAAGGCACGCTCTACCTTGCCCAGACCGTGCCTAACACTAATTGTCGAATTATGCGACGAGCTGTGTCGCATAATTCGACGGAAATGCGACGTTAATTTAGACGTCGCATAAAATGCAGTCGAATAAAATGCATAAATTAGTATAATCACTTTTTCTATCCTACAATATCCCTCAATACCCAACAATTTTACAGTTCGTGGGCCACGAAGATCATTTTCAACATGTCGCACTTGTTTGTATCTCCAGAATGTTTTGTGACGGACGACAATTTGTAACGACAATTAGTATGAAGTTGGGTGGCAATAAAAGGTTACTTGCTAAAGGTATTGAAGTTTTCGGCTGAAGAAAATTGTCGAACTAGCCGAAAGCAACACGTTAATCGAGTTTTAAAAATGAGAGAGCTTTAAGCGAAAGCTTATACATTCACTAACGACAAACGGGCGACCAACGACACATGTTGAAACACAGAGAGCCTCTGAAGGTCTTCTTTGTGTTTTAGCTTTTTGATATACTCACTTGAAGATAAAAACATGGCGTTTCTCTTAACAGCTGGGTGCCATGCAAACTGCAACGCGCGGTAATTCGAAACTCGAAACACCAACGTTAGAGCTATTTGGCGTTAAATTGCAACCGTAACATTAAATGCGACACACCAGGCCTAACATGGCCACTGGAACAGAAGCTGGTAATGGAGCGTCTGCACTATTAATATGCCAAGCCTCCATACAACGTCTTTGGTGATACCTCGGAGTAATGTGATAATTATTGTTATGTAGATATCGATGAAATACTAGGTTTTCTTTTGTTGCGAAAAAGTGATATCTCCACATGTGAAGATATAAATGGTATCTTCACATGTGAACATATCGATGGCGTCAGCACTAAGAATCCGCTTCGCAACTCTTTATTAGCGTAAACAAAATTGTATTCATTCTAAATTATTTACCTGTGCTACGCTTTGTTCCAGAAACTACGGGAATTCTTGTGAAAAATGCTTTCAAAACTTATGGCTTATATATGTTGTAGTTTGTTGAGTATTTTGAGAAAAGAAGTGTTATATAACCTTTGCTCCTTTTTACGTATATTTTTTATAGTTTATCGATATCAATATAATAAACAGAACATATTATATGGCTGGGCGGAGATACGAATTTTATTTTCTCGTGTTTATATCTCTCACTCGTTCGCTTCGCTCACTCGTGAAATATATTGACAACACTCGAAAATAAAATTCGTATCTCCGCACGGCCATGTAATATCCTGTATATATCCAAAACACTGCTTTTGCAGCACTATGTTTTTTCGAGTTTGGGTTTTGGTCGAGGGTCGAGTGTCGAGGGTTGCAAGTCGAGGGTCGAGGGTAGTTGGTCGAGGGTCGTAAAATACGCTAAAATTTACGCACATAATTTTCCTTCTAAGACAAAAACAATTGCGGCGGAAGATATATATTTTTTGGACATTCGATACGCACGCGGCAAGGTGTTTTACTGACAGGAAATATTTGGTAAATTTGTCTAGAAAACTGGTAACCTATTAGCCATGTTTTCGCATTTTTATTCGTGTATTATCTTCATGTATTCCAATCCTTTACCATTTCGCAAGCGGTATGAGCAACTCAAGGGACAAATAGAAGCAAACCTTCCGCGCTATTTTTGTATAAAATCAACAGAGAGTTGCCTGCGGCGGAGGCTTATATTAAATGTACATTAGATTTTGGAAACAGGTCGTAAATCGTAATCATACAAATTCTTGGTTTATGAATCAACTTTACTCGTCCGGAAAAAGACGTCTTCGAAAGCCATGCAGGAAAACTTGAATCAGACCGTCTTCACAAGTCTTCCAAAACATTGAAGCATCATCCACTTTGCGTAAATGCCGCGGCAAGAGTTTGTTTACTTATATTTCAAGACTATTTTTAGCATATTTTACGACCCTCGACCAACTAACCCTCGACTAGCAACCCTCGACACTCGACCCTCGACCAAAACCCAAACTCTGTTTTTTCACATGTAAATTTTGGTTGAAAATGCTTAATAATTGACGCTAATTAAGCCTGGTTCTCGTATGTCGTCATAGTCAATCGAGATAAAGGATAAAGGATAAAGGACTGGGTGGCTAATCGTCCTTACTTGCAGCCAGCGGCTGAATTGCGAAGGACGCAGATCAACGTGGCCGTGTCGAGGCATATCAAAGGCGCTTTAAGCTGCCGCCAACGACACAGTTCAGACCACGGATCACAGCTAAGATGTTAGGTGTCGATTTTATGGAGGGAGGAAAACCGGAGGACCCGGCGAAAAACCCTCGAAGCACGGGAGAGATCAACTACAACTCTACTCACATGAGCCTAAGCACGACAACGGGGTCATTCCCAAGTGGTCACCCATCCAAGTACTAACCCCGTCTAACTGGGCTTAACTTTTTGGTGAGAGGCAGCGCGCTAACAGCTCACGCCACCCATGGTCTGGAAACTCAGTTAAAGTCGGCGTTTAGTAAAACACGGAACACCGGAACAGCGGAACAGCGGAACAGCGGAACAGCAAAAAATGGAACAAATAATAATAATAATAATAATAATAACAATAATAATAATAATAATAATAATAATATCAAAAATAATAATAATCTGAACTGGCTGTGGCGATCAAATATTGAACTGCTGGAAATACAGAAAATAGGCTGACCCGGGCTTTGTTTGTTTCATGCATCATATAACCATAAAAGTGGATGTTTGAAACGGTTAAGTTTATAAAACACATAATTTTAAATGAGATTTCAGAAATGAGATTTATGTAATCTCAGCAAATATATGAGCATATGGGAGGGCTGGTGGGTACGATAAATCTTTGCTAGACTTCGTGCTTCACTGCTTGGCGATAGCGTAATAATGCTTTGCGTAATACAAGCTTTGCTAATTATCAGTTGCTGTCAACAACAAGCTGGCGCTCACCTCCTTGCACATCTGGATTCCATGAGATTTACTTGATCCCAGGACCATGTGCGTTGCTGTGGTTTCATAACCCCAAAAATCAACAAGGATTGCACAGGGTACAGGCACCAATGGCAACTCACCACGGCTGTTCCTCCTCTACTCCGTGGTTAGATGTAATTGCACGCCAGCAACGACAAATATCTCACACGTCTATCTACCCACCTGTTGCGCAAGGTCTGCCGTTACCTGCACCCCACCAAAGCCCCCGATCCCCCACACTTTAAATCGTTACGAGGTTAAAAAGATATCTGGTAACATTTCAACATGTAATGGTTGTTGTGGAAAATTCAAAGCACCAGGCACTGCTCCCCCAGATAACACAACTGTTATTTGCAGAAAGGAACGTGACTACTATCCTCACATTAATGACAATGGTTCAAAATCTTGGCATCTTGGTAGAGAACAGACTAGATATTACCATTTAAATATACACTGTATACTTCGACGAAATCCTAGTTTTCATCCTAGTCAATTAGTTCCACTAATTACTAGGATTGAAGTCACGGAGGAGCTACGTCAAGCTTTCCAAAGAAGATTCGGGCTCTTCATTTAGAACGACTAAAAATTTTCGATAGTTACGCAATTACATATTTGCATTATTTTAGGCCACCGAGAACGGGTTAGAGGAAGGGGGTTTCAGGTTTGATTATTTTTCCAAGTCGAAGTAAGAAAACAATGATATTTAAAACCAACGACTGTACTGTAACCGATTTCTTATTAATCATGAACATATTACAAACACCAGATTGAGAATACAACATGTTTAGCTTTAGCTCCGTTTACACGAGTTCGAATAAATTTTCGTCCGGATAAAAAGATTGTAAGAGTGCTTGCGTTTATAATAATAACACTGGGTTTAACAGCTTTACCTCCTAAAAATTCGCCTGTTTACTTAGCCTTCCGTTTACATATCTTCACGTATCTTGTTCCAGTATGCGTGATAAATACAAAGTCAAGGGGTGACGAGACACCCCCCCCCCCCCCCCGTAGTTCTGGCTAAGTGGTACTACATAAACAATTTTTGTCTGGCATAGTATTTAACTAGTACGCTTTCCGTTTGGTGGACAAATACTTGTACGGATAGTAAACTAGCCTGCGCCGTAGACGACTAAACCCCGTCTTAAACCAGTCTTATTGCTATGTTTGCCAACAACAAGATGCCAAGATGTTTGTAACGTTACACGTATGTCGACACTTCTGTAAAGTCTTTGTGTCAGCATGGCGTCAACTGTTAAGCCGGTTTTCCACTAGGCGATTTTTTTCGCGCGAAGCGACTTTCGTTTGTTCGAATTCAATAGATTTCTGATTAGTCCCAGCTCAGAGCTCATGAGACAAAAGAAAAAGTCGCTTCGCGCGAAAAGAGTCGCCTAGTGGAAAACCGGCTTAAGTCGTCTGCAGCGCAGGCTAACAGTAAATTATTATTATTATTATTATTATTATTATTATTATTATTATCGTCATCATCATCATCATCATTATTATTATTATTATTATTATTATTATTATTATTATTATTATTATTATTATTATTATTATTATTATTATTATTTGTTCCATTTTTTGCTGTTCCGGTGTTCCGGTGTTCCGCTGTTCCGCTGTTCCGCTGTTCCGTGTTTTACTAAACGCCGTTAAAGTCTTTGGTCTATCTTTTTGTTCGCCTTTATGCATTTTTATGCACGGTGTGCGGCCACTGAACACATTGTATTTTAGTATAATGAGCGAATTGTGCAATAGCAAGGTTTCAGTTCAATCACTCAACCGTGCTATTTAAATATTAATAAACCTAAAACAAAGGATGTGCACGGTGTAAGGTACGGTTCAACATAAAATCACTGCTGATTATAGGAGCTTTGAAGTTTGCCGAGTTTCCAGACCATATCTCGATTGACTATGATGTCGCCGATGCAAATTTCGAAACCGTAGACAGTCAGTCGCATCATCGATGGTCAGTCGCATCATTGATCTCGTTCCCAAACCCCTGCCTCGGAAATAAACTCATTATTCGGGAACGCATCGAATGTAAATATTTTTCAAAAAGATGGCGGAGATGCAATCAACAAAGTATACTGGCTATCATGCGTTTTATAAAAGTGTCGCAGTAAGTAGCTTTATGATGTATCTTTTTATTGTAGAAGAACTTAGGAATACTAGATTAGACTTGATTTTAGTGTTTGTATTACGTTTTAAAACACTCCAAATTAATACATATAAACACGATCATGTTTATATTCGCGAACACGTGGTCTTGAAACAAAGACTTAATACGCGGTATTAAAATCTTGGCATTTCCCACTATAGATCATGTTTAATATATGGCTAATATTACTATATAGCCTATGTTTAGTCTTAGTTCACTTAGATATTTTGGTTTAATATCTCTCATGGCACTGTTGGACTATACACGATCCTTTTTAATACTTATAAGAGCTAATTATATAGCTAGTGAAGCCAGAAGTTGAAAATTGTATAATTGTAAATAATTGTAGGGTCAGATTAAAGAAAAATTGCCTGATGCAGACTTGAGCGCAATGAGTAAGACAGCTGCAGGGATGTGGAAGAGATGCTCAACACATGTTCGACAGGTAACAATTTGAAGTTTTGACAAGTAAAATCATCTGGCAATAAATAGAATGTTTGGTTTAGATTTTCGAACAGATTCATAACAGATTTTAAACATTTTTTGTAGGATTGGAGAAAGGAAGGCCAAAGAGTACGAGAAGACATAGATTGTGGTATAATCAACTATGAATGTAGAAAATGTGCAAAATCATTCAGGAAGGCAAAACATGCAACTTACCATGAAAAAACATGTGGACAGTGCATGTGTGCAATATGCAACAAGAATTTTTCTGGTAAAGTAGCTTTGCTGAAACACATGAATATACACCAAGAGAAGTTTAAATGTGAAACATGCAACAAAGTATTTGGAACCAAATATGATCTGACACGTCACGCAAAAGTGCACAGTAAAGTGAAGGACTTTGCATGTCATACCTGTAATGCTAGGTTTACAACACAGTCCAATAAGAACAGACATGCAAAAAACTGTGTATAAATAATATAAAACATTTTGGACAAACTATTGCCATTTCCCTTTTTAAATTGTTACAGGATTATTTAATTTATAGTTACAGAATGTTGCCGTATTGCATAAATAAAGTTATATGAAAAAACTATTGTAATTGGCAACAAAATTTAATAATAGAGTTGCAATTTGGCACAATTATTTTTGTAAAATAAACATAAAGTAAAATAAATGTTTAAAAGCCAGGTATTCGGATCCTGGGAATAAATCACCACCCATGTATGGTGTTGATGATTGTGGTTAGATATGGTTAGATTTATGGTTATGGTGCTAGGTTAGGGGTAGAGTTGGCGGTATGGTTATGATTATTTGGCAAAAATTCTGGTTGCAAAAGTTTTTATGTAATATTTAGACACAAATGGAACGGATGCTAAAGAATTTTTGTTCCGACTTTTTTTTTATCAGCTAAAATGTTGATATTGGTTTAAATTTTTATATAAAGATGCATATATATATATATATATATATACACACACACACACACACACACACACACACACACACACACACACACACACACACACACAAGATATCCTAAGTGAACAAAATTTGAAAGACTACTGGACTTAGATGTACAACAGATTAGACGTACAATGATGGGCAAGTCAGGCTTTATGCAACTGTTTGATAGGATTTTTCCTACCAAGACAGAAGCACCTTAAGGAGGACTAGCTCCACAAAGGATGATGATGATGATGATGATATATATATATGATTAAAAGCACTCTACAATTTGTTTTGATCTTGTCAATTGTTTTGATATTAAACATATTCAAGTCCCCAGGGGTCGGGGCTATATCCAATTTTGCGCTTATAGATTATGCGCTGTACCCTGGGGACCTGGGGTATTTGTCATGATTAGATTGGGTTAACAGACAAATCTCCATGGGTTCCCGGGGGTCTGACCCAGGTTGAAGCCGATGATAGACGCATTACTCCTAGTGAAATACTACATTATGTGTATATGAATACTGTTACTAATTTATAAATTGTACAACACTACTCGAAAAGCCGGATAGCGCTATCTACAGTATAAATTTTTCAACTTCTTTCTCAAAATCTTGAAACTTTAATACAAATACCATATAATCTTTCAATATGTATCAATAACTCAATGTTAGTATGCCTGGGTAAATTCACAGGCTACATGCAACCAAATTAATTAAATTACTGTTCATAAATTCTAGTTTTGGTAGCCATACTCCTTCCTGCTTTCTTGGCTACTGGTTCATTTCTACGAACATTCTCTGCAAACTTGTGGGATCTCTTTGGCTTTCCTGCAACCAAAGTAAATGGGTTATTCCTTACAGTTTGTCCTTGTGGTTGTCTTCTCCTTGTTCCATCTGCTACTTTTCGACGCTTAACAGACTCAGGCTGCACAAATATTTTTCCTCTCTTCTTTGCCTTCTTAACAATAGATGTTGCAGTCAGACGGGTATTGCATACACCAGCTGCTCCAAAACTGTGAAAACATGTGGCCAGTCTTGACTTCGGCATTTTCTTTGCACGATCTGCAAATTTCAACACACCTCTGAGGAAATTTTGGTCACTTTCATTATTGTCAAGTTTCCTTTCCAAGGACTCTAATGCCTTGTACAGGGCTTCTTTGCATTCAGCTACCGTTACCAGATCTTGTAGTTTATTCCTGTCTTGTACAGTTGACTGGGGCGCATCGCCTGTTTCCGAGACTTCCCTAGCAGATAATTGAATCGATGAGCATGGCTCGCTGGAATCTGGCAAAGTGAGCATCTGGTCGTGCAAGCCCTCATATAAATCCAGGGGTAAGGAAGCACCTAAATGTATAAAGAAGGAAGAATGTGTTTACAATTACATAACAATTTTATATAATCAGTACTTTTTATTTGCGCCCTACTTTGTTATTTTACTCTCATGCAGTCTAATGGCAGACAATTTTACTTGTCAAGGGAAGACCTTTGCGCCTTAATGGGTTTTAAAAGCATGCTAAGTATTGTTTAGGTAGCCAGACTCATGAGGGCAGTTGATAATAATCACATTTACAGTAACAAAGCATTTAAATACCTATGGCAATCTCTGCATACATCTGCCTTTGCTCCTTGCTGAAGATGGGCAAAAAGTTTACAGCAGTTGATACCTTGTTGACCCAGAGAATGTATTGGTGCTTACACGGTGACCCATTCATACCAGTCCTGCATTCACAAAACCCACTGTCCATGTCCACCAGATAAGTTTGGTCTTCTTTGCTGATGCTTGGAACACAATACATGTTGGCTCCAACTTTAGTGATCTTTGCCATTGCACTCTGTTGCTCCTCAGAAGTTGGTTTCTGGAATCCCATACCATCAGATTTCTTCTTGCCTTGTCCCTTAAAACGTCTGCTGTAAATTCCATCGAATTTGCCCGATGCAACTGCCAAGAGTTTATTCCGGTAGTGCTGATCAAACTCCGACGTGAATTTGTCCAGTAAAGCTACAACATTCACCTCTTTCTGACGGTTAAGAATCTCATCCTTAATAACCAAGAATTGTGCCTCACAGTAATTGTTTGTGTTATTGCCCCTCAAGGGTAGGTTGACTCTGTAACAGAGTGCCCATGATGTGCGGTCTTCATATACATCTGCAACATACTTGGCAAAATTGGGATATTTTATCATAACTTCATCTGACACAAGGTTGTCATAATGCTCTTCTAGATCATCCTCACACTCTGCATAAAGGATTCTCTTGAATGCTAGAAGTAGGTGAGGTCTGTAATCCATGGCAATTCCATTCTTTCTTTCATGTAGCCAACGCCAAACCTAACAAGACAATTACCAAAAATGTCAATGAAAATCATCCTTCGCCAATTGATCAATCACAACTATAAAAATTTCCAATCACCAAACTGATGTGCCGTCATTTTCTTGATGTTTTTCAAGCAAACAATTATAATTACACTTGGTGGTTCAATTTGGTTAGAGACAGGGTCAGGTTTAGGATCAGTTTCAAAGCTATTTTAGAGGTTTTTGTATCAACTGTACATGTGCTGGTGGATACTATGCATATAAACACACTATTCTTGTGCGGGTGATTAGGTTGTATAACTGTGCATGGCAAGTTAATTTCAAGAAATAAAAGACCTTTCACAAGCATTAAAGTTTATATGTATTTATAAAGGTTTATTCGGAAACTTTTTAAGCATCTTCAGCCATACTTTACCGGTACTTTGTGTTAATTCAATATAGTGGATCACTATAAAGATTAGCAGGTTGAAATATCCAAAGTACGGTATAATGAGAGAATTTCAATATGGTACAGAGTTTAAACAGCAGTAACCTAAATATAACAATCAAGTTTTAACAAGTCTTCCGCCAAACTATAAGGAACATACCAGTACAACAATTCAAAACATGTATGCCATCATACCGATAAAGTAGTGAATTTGACTGTGTTATGAGAAAATATTTAAAATTGTATACCTGCTGGAGCACATGGAAAATACACAAGACTGTCGTTGCATTTGGCCAGACCGTTTTTAAAGCTTCTCGTAGTTCACTACAGTTGTCTGTCATGATGACTTTTGGTCCAGTTGATGGAGATGCTCCATAAAAGGCAAATTCTGGCAGGGAAGACTGGAACAACTGTAAGGCATCAACAAGCGTTTGTTCCTTCTCATCACTTGTGAACACAATTCCCAAAGGAAGGGCACCACAAACACTATGTGTCACCATAATGAACACACGAAGATTGTATTCTTCCATGTTGGAAGAAGAATCCAAGAATGCCAAATCATTGGATTGTGCAACCTGCAAGTAGAGGGAAAATATTCATTGAATAAGTACTTTGTAGCTCAATAATTAAATGCTACTAAATGAAATAATTTGGTATTACCCAGAATCAAAGAATTTACTAGTTTCTGGAATTCCCTATTGCTTTTTTGTACTTTAAATTAATATACTGAAAGTGCTAATGTGATATGTCAGGGTTGACAAATCGCACGAATATACTAAGGCTGAAGGTATACAGTATGAACTGTCTTTTAAGAAAATAGATGGCTCAACGATCCCTTCTTCCCACCTATTGTTAAATGTGAATTTCCATGAACTTACTAGCTTATGAACTCTCTTCATCAGAGGAGTGACCACAATCAGGATGAACGGCTGATCAATTTCTTCATCAAATGGCTGGTATTCTATGATATATTCTTCATCTGCCTCTTTCAGGCTTTTTATTCTCTCCTCCAGGCTAGAAAACATGTCAGCTAAGCTGCCAGTTCCAAAGCGTTCTTTTTTGAACTCCGCATATATATCATTAAAATCCTTTCTTCGTGGTGCTTCCGACCGATCGGAAAGTCTCTGATGGTATTCCAAATCATCCTTGCATTCACTCCTGAGTTGCCGCAACAGTTCCCGATAAGCTGCACCAGGTAGAAGCCCACTAGTATACATTTCTTTGATTCGACTTGTGACCAAAGGTGGGATATCCTTAAAACTTAAGGAGTGCAATGATTGCACTGAATGGTTGTGGTTCCATTCAATATCAATCGTTGAACAGAAGTCTTCTGCATCATTCTCTTTACCAATCCTCACTATCATTGAATATGGACAATTAGTGTTTTTAAACCGTTTGTTTGGCTCCGATGCCAGAACTTGGTCAGGAAATTTAGTTCCTTCGTATCTTGTATTGTGGTGACATCTGAAATACTTTACCAAAACTTGGTTTCCACCTTGAGCTTTCCTGGTCTTCGAGACCCTTAACGTTTCGTTGTTCTTTACGCCATAATTGTTTATGAAGACATTAATATCTTCGCTCTTCAAATCAACTTTAATGCTTGCCTTGAATTTGGACGCACTGCCTTCAACACTGACAATCTTATAGTCATCAGCATTCATCGGCATAATCTCACTTACCCGTGAGAAGAGCTCACAAGTGTTTTTTTCACCAGAAAAACCATTTTGAAAGTCGGAAAGTGCTTTGAGAAGAATGTCGTCCATATTTCTGGCGAATATGAGCAATAAATAAACAATTACTTTCTTGAGCCAGCGTTCTGTGTGGCCTTCTACGACCGCGAGTGGTCTGGGAACGAGATCAATGATGCGACTGACCATCAATGATGCGACTGACTGTCTACGGTTTCGAAATTTGCATCGCCGATCGTCGCCGACCCATGATTTAGATGCATGTTAAGTAAAAGAATAAAAGCACTGCTTTTCTGCATTGTTCTTTATTACTTAACATCCTGCTGCACTTCCCGTTTTAACATGCATCTAACTAAATCACAAATCGCCGACGATCGGCGACATATGAGAACCAGGCTTATAAATTTCTTATATTATGCAAATCTTTAATACTCGCAAAAAAGCTGACTTAACAAAAATAACGGACTTGACAGTTTCATTGTTTATACAGAACAGAACGGTCATAGATCAAGGAACATGCAACATATATATTCGTATTTTTGCATAATATAAGTTAAACGAGTATAATAAAACATTTTAATTATTCTAGAGATACCAGTTCATAGACTTGTATGTATGCGGTTGGTGAGCGCCTGATTTGCAAGCTAGTGAACGTCTTTCAGTTTGTTTATTCGTTAATCTTCTTTATATCGTTGTATTTTGAACCAGGTGCTGTAACATTAACTGGGCTACGAGTCACCGTGTACAGGTAAGAAACATCAATCAGAGGTCGAAAAATCTTCTGTATTATTTTGATAGTTTTTAATCGTTTGTAAATTTGTTGGGTCAGGTTAGTGTATAAGCTAGGCGGTAAATACACTAGTGGGTCAGGTTAGTGTATAAGCTAGACAGTAATCACGCTAGTGGGTCAGGTTAGTGTATAAGCTAGGCAGTAAACACGCTAGTGGGTCAGGTTAGTGTATAAGCTAGGCAGTAAACACACTAGTGGGTCAGGTTAGTGTATAAGCTAGGCAGTAAACACGCTAGTGGGTCAGGTTAGTGTATAAGCTAGGCAGTAAACACGCTAGTGGGCCAGGTTAGTGTATAAGCTAGACAGTAAACACGCTAGTGGGTCAGGTTAGTGTATAAGCTAGACATTAAACACGCTAGTGGGCCAGGTTAGTGTATAAGTTAGGCAGTAAACACACTAGTGGGTCAGGTTAGTGTATAAACTAGGCAGTAAACACACTAGTCGGTCAGGTTAGTGTATAAGCTAGGCAGTAAACACACTAGTGGGTCAGGTTAGTGTATAAGCTATGCAGTAAACACGGTATAGTGGGTCAGGTTAGTATATAAGCTAGGCAGTAAACACACTAGTGGGTCAGGTTAGTGTATAAGCTATGCAGTAAACACGGTATAGTGGGTCAGGTTAGTGTATATGAGCTAGACAGTAAACACGCGCTAGTGGCTTAGGTTAGTGTATAAGCTATGCAGTAAACACGTTATAGTGGGTCAGGTGAATGTATAAGCTAGGCTGTAAAGCATTACAAAATATCGGCTATCGGATGGGCTAGCAAAACACATCACAGTTGATCCTATATTCATTATATCACCACGACAAATTGCTATTAATACTTCAATCTTCCTGTTCTTAGGTTACAGTTACGACAGTGGTACACTGGATGTATAACATCTCATAATTTATCAACCAGGGTGAGTTAAGCTTTTCATTGCGAGTGAAGCTTTAACGGCCAGGATGGTCCACTTAGGCTTAGTCTTGCAAACGTCGCTCTTCTCTTGCAATGCAAATCAGCATAAACAAAGGACTTAGACCCTGTTTACACGGTACCGGACAAATTCGGAACCGTTCTCGAATTACACACGCAAAAACGCACACTCTGTGTCAGACCTGATGCAGAATGATGTCAGATCTGTTCAGAAAAATGTAGCGACCCCTGATACAGCCTGTTGCAGTATCAGCTATGATACACCTATGATATATCTGTATCATACCTGCGCTACAACAGACTGTTCAGAACAGATTCTGTCAAACTGTATCAGCCTGACACAGTCAGTGCTGTATCAGTTTGATATAACAGACTGAACAGGTATGTTGTCTACGGAGCTGTCGCGGTCTGTTAGAAATTCTAACTAAATGTTTATACATCAGCGCTGGTACATTCTGTAGCTGTCAGGCTGTATCAAGGGTCGCTACATTTCTCTGAACAGATCTGATATCAGAGCTGATCAGACTGTGCGTTTTTACGTGTGTAGTACGGTTCCGCCTGTTTACAAGGCGAAATAGGACGAATTATAGACCGGTCTCGAATTCGTCAGGTACCGTAGTCTTAGCTCATTATGGTTAGGTTCGGCGCATGAGAAGAGCGACGTTTGACCTGGGCCTCACAATCTTATCTCAAGACTTTTCTGCAATGAAATCAATTTTGTTTATTTAATGTACCTAGAAAGAAACTAAAAGAGTTGGAAATCAAAATACTCATTAGTATGCGATAAACAGTGCGATAAGTGGTTATCACACTCACTTTCATTCAAAAAAGTGTGATAACCATTTATCACACTGTATGCATACTAATCAGTTGAATAAAGTTAAACATCGCACAATAGACGAATTGAATTCAGACGAATTTAATTGTTTGAATTTAATTGTTTGAATTTTATTCGACGAAACTGCGACGTATAACTCGATTATTCGACACACGAATTAAATTCGTCTCAGCAATTTAAAGGCAGTTTTCCACTAGGCGACATTTGTCGACCGACTCGACATTTTTCTTTTGTCTTGGCTAATTAGTTCCACTCGAGAGCTTGCGAGACAAAAGAAAATGTCGCTTCGCGCGACATTTTTCGCCTAGTGGAAAACAGCCTTTTAAGCCGGTTTTCCACTAGGCGATTTTTTTCGCGCGAAGCGACTTTCTTTTGTTCCAATTCAATAGGTTTCTGATTAGTTCCAGCTCAGAGCTCATGAGACAAAAGAAAAAGTCGCTTCGCGCGAAAAAATCGCCTAGTGGAAAACCGGCTTAAGCCGGTTTTCCACTAGGCGATTTTTTTCGCGCGAAGCGACTTTCTTTTGTTCGAATTTAATAGATTTCTGATTAGTTCCAGCTCAGAGCTCATGAGACAACAGAAAAAGTCGCTTCGCGCGAAAAAAAGTCGCCAAGTGGGAAACCGGGACAATGCTTGTTCGAGTCTCACGTCAAATTATCGTCGGGTCGAATAAAATGTTTCTCTTTTGTCTGAAAATTCAGCGCCATGTTTTCAAGAAATCGTTTTCAGACTCCAGAGTCCAAGTAAAAACAATTAAATTCGATTGAAATTCGAAATACGAATTTAAATTACGTCGCGTACTGACGAAGTTAATTCGAATTAAATTCGTCTGAATTATGTTCGTCTATTGTGTGACGTTTAGCGTAGGCCCAACGCATTTAGAACAATGAAATGTGGGTGTCATAAGGTAATAGGAGATTAGTGAACCTGCACAATCCAACGAGAATGGACGAATATGTAGTTATGCTAATTATATGGCAAGCAAAATCTTAGATGTTCATTGACTGACTGTTGCCGGTGTAACAGGACCAGATGCCCCCCCCCCCTTCAGAATCCCCCCCCCCCCCAGGGCATCTGGTACTAGGACCAGATGCCTCCCCGAGCATGTTTCGAAGCGTTGAAATAAACCTCTGTTTGGGGGTCTGGCAAACTCTAAAAAAGGCACTATTTCGGCACAGGTTTTTCTCCGAAGTACTGTTTCAAAACTAGAAAAACAACCATTAATCTTTGCCGACCACGATTAACATTTCAATGGCGCTTTGGAAGACATTTCAACCAGGGCGCTTATATACGGGGCGGTGCAACGCGCTCATATCGCGCTGATCGATGTGTGATGCACAAAAGGACTGGCACGAGTGTGCTTCTGAGCAAAAGTTGATCAATGGATTTTTGGGCACTGTGATATTCTCACTGTTTTTTCTTTAACTATGTAATTTCGGAGGAACCTTTTGCAATGTACCGACGAAGTACTTATTCGTTTAATGTATAAATATTTGTTTGGCGTAAAAAGTTCTACTATAAAGGAGTTAATATGGATAATGACTCGATTTTTTGATGACTTCTATTGAGGGAAAATTTCATTACAAGATTTGAGCATGTTAACAGGTCGTCCACGCCTAGGAATTCAGGTATGTTGAAGGTCATAATAGTGTGGTTATATCTTAAAGTTTTCATAAAAATCGGAGTTGATTATTTGGAGATATAGCGTTCGGATGATGGGTATTTTTGTGGTTTAACTCTTGCCTGTTTAGTTCCTCAATTGCTGCAAGAGAAGTAAACAAAACTTATAGTTTTGCCATGTTACGATTCTTAGTAATTATATCAATATCTTTATCGGGTTTTTGAAGCATTAGATTAGAATAACTGTAAGCTGTAAACAAATTTTACTCTCCGATCAATTTATTAAAATACGACTTGCTGGGACGCATGCCGAGCGCATTATGTGATAAACTGTCGTCCATACCTTGTAATTTTGTCATCAGATAGCCAAGATGACTTCTTGTTAGGTTTCATTGAGAAAATGCAAATTGGAGTTGATTATTTCTTGATATTCAATTGGAAAGATGACCTACCAGCTAAAATTCAATGCAAGATGTTGTCTTCTATCGAACATGGCCGAATGATAACGTGCACAAACAAAGATTTCCAAAGACTTCTTGCGTCATTTCTCTTGCGAAAGCAACGATACGGTTCATATTTTTCAGCAACATATTTGTTCATGTTTCAGCAACGACTCCGAATTTTTGGAGTAACACCAGAGAATATATTAGCTGAATCCACTGATATATCGTATGGCTCGGCATTTTCATCCACGTCCTCTTCTAAACTCAACTCAGAGACTTCCACATCAAGCGTATTTTACCCGCCATATTTTGGACTTTCCCTGGCTTAGCGTTCGTCGCTATGGTGACAGAGGGGCTTGTTACCAGTCCTCTGCATCACACATCGATCAGCGCGCCCATTGCCATTTCACCGCCCCCTATATAAACGCCCTGATTTCAACGTCTATCGAACGCTTGCGAACTCATTTAACCGTCTAAGAGTTTTATTGTTAGTTTCGAAACAAGTTTCAATACATTTCGAACTTGGTTTAAGAAGTATTTTAAAGGAATTCACAAGGGGGCCATCTGGTCCTGAAGGGGGGAAACTTGTCCTAGCACCAGATGCCCGCAAGGGCATTCTGAAAGGGGTGCATCTGGTCCTGTTAACCGGAATGTAATCAATAGTCGTCAACATTCAATATATATGAACAACCAAAACGCGTATAGCCGTATACCTTCACGCTGGAACCCGATCGAGAAACCATACATATCATAGATAGATAGATAGATAGATTTATTAAGATTACATCGCAGCCAATATGGCTGAATTACGTAATTTACACATTTAGATATTCATAAGTAACTTATATCTATAAAACTATGTTACATTACAATATAAAACAATCAAATTTAAAATGTAACTAAGGTAAAATTTTAAAAACTATATAAAACTACATACAAATTTTAAAAGGAATATAGGCGAAAGTTTCACTGATTACACATAGCGAAATAAAAGAGTTCATTGTCCTGTTGGTGTGAACTTGTGGGATGTTGAAGTTTCGTTGACTTCTTAGATTATAATTAGGATTATGCCTTGCTGGTAATAAATTACTAATCTTATGGTTTGGATCCGACGACACAGACTGGAAAAGTTTGTCACATAGGTGTTCGTGATGATCCTTCATAGGTTTAATACCTAATCTTTCAAGAGCAGTATGATAATCCATACCTGACATGATAATAGATATGGCCCTTTTCTCCAGACGCACCAGCTCATTTTTTAGGTATTGCGGTAGAGAATGATAAAACGCTGGTATTGCATAATCTACAACTGATCTAATACATGATACGTAAAACAACGCTAGATCTTGAGATGGCACTTTAGCCCGCCTTAATTGTACCAAAAAACACAATCTTTTGCTAGCTTTCTTTATAACCTCCTCTATGTAGGCATTCCAGGTTAAGTTATCACTGATAGTAAGACCTAACAACTTGACACTATGAACTACCTCTAATTCTTTGCCATTAATAACTATTGGATTGAAAACTGCTGGTTGCTTAGCAAAAGAGATTCTTAGTTCTTTACATTTGCCAGGATTTAGATGCACTCTGTTTTCACGAGACCACTGAATTACGTGGTCTGCTATATTCTGGGCGTTACTAACACTATCCTTGCGAACTATTTCGGACGTTGTCGTATCGTCTACATATTTCCAAACATTCGGTTCTCCAAAATATAAATCGTTAATCATAAGGACAAACAACCAAGGGCCTAGTATGGTTCCCTGTGGTACGCCAGAAGGGACTGACCCCCACTCCGAATAACAGCCATCTACTAGTTTAACTCTTTGGGATCTGTCGGTAAGGAAGTCAATTATCCAATTAATAACACTTCGAGGAAGATCTAATTTACATAGTTTGTCAATAAGAATACTATGATCGATAAAGTCAAATGCCTTACGATAGTCAAAGAGTATTGTTCTTACAGTCGACCCATTTCCATCAGTCCCCAGGAACCAGTGGTATAACATGCTGATTAACGCCATTGTAGTGCAGGATTTGGGGATTGCTCCATACTGGTTAGGGTCAATTACTTTTAAGACAGCAGGCTTGACATAGTCTTCAACCAGGAATTCCTCTGCCACCTTGGAGACACAAGACGTGAGTGAAATGGTCGTAAATCTTTCTTGGGATCCTGTACAGGCTTAGTTTTCGGTAACGGCGATACATCGGCCAGCTTCCAAACGGTAGGTAAACGTTGCTCACGATACGAAGCGTTGAGGATATGCGTAATGGGGAAAGCTACCATGTTCGAGTATTCTTTCAGGAGCCAGTTTGGTATTTCGTCGGGACCAGACGCTTTTCCCGGGTTGAGTTTTGCCAAGACCTTCTGTACTCGTATCTCAGTTACATTTAATATCTCCGGTGACTCCTCCAAAAGAAGACACGATGGTGGAGCTGGTAATCTGTACTCTTCAAGGGGCTCCAGGAAGGCTGCATTAATGGCGTTAGCTTGCTCGTGCTGCGAGAGATTCGAAAACTCGTCGACATTCATTTGACTTATCAAATCATTATTTTTTATCTTCATATTGCTGAGACGCTTCACCTCACTCCACCATCTCTTCGGATTTTCTCCTTTCAATTGCTGTATCTTCGATTCGTAGTATTTCCCTCTACATGCCTTTCTTTCTCGGTTAACTAAATTCCTGTAGTACTTAAAGTTAGCAGAATCAGCGCCACTGGTGTTAAACGCCTTTTGTCTCTTCACGATAAGGGACTTCAATTTCTGGTTCATCCATGGGGCATCAGCTGTACAGACCTGAATCTGTTTTTCTGGCATTAGTATAGGTCAAGCCCAGTACGTACTGTTCCATGAAAAACGTTCCACATTTCCTCACAACTGTCCAAGGGGGCAAACAACAAGGACCAATTAACGAGGCTCAAATATCTTCCCATTTCAGCTTTACGACTTGCCCGATAGTCACGTCTTGTTATCACTTTCTTCGTATTAGTTTTATGTTCCTTAGTTTTAGGCGATGCCACAACAGTGTTATGGTCAGATAGACCAAATGGCGGATAAGCTTGCGGCTGGCAATAATACTCATGCATATTAGTTAACATAAGGTCTAATGTGGCATTTCTCCGTGTAGGTACTTTTACTATTTGCTTAAGACGAAAGTGATTTAACAAACCACTAATATCTAGGCGATTAAAATCGCCAGTTACTAGTATACCACAGTTAGGGTATTTTGATTCGGCTAAAGTAAGTGAATTAAACAAATGGTCTCGAATAGATCTCGCATCCCCTCCTGGTGGGTGGTATACCACCCCAGCAATTATACATGAAAAACCCCGAGGTAAGCGGTTAGGTCTTAAATAAAGCCACAAGGTCTCGTGATCTTCACAACAATTAAGTTCATTTATTTGCTTGTAGCTGCATTTATCATCTTTAATGTAAGCACACACACCACCATGGTCGTCTCTATTTCTATCTCTGCGAAAAACGGTGAAGCCAGGGATGCTAATTACACTTTCGGATATTGACTCTTTCAACCAGGTCTCTGTAATAAACGCTAACTTTATCTCGCAACGAAATAGAAATTCTCTCACTTCATCCAGTTTTGGAACTAACGACATCACATTAGTCAACATCAATTTGGGAACCTTGAATGGTATATTTAGAACTTCTGCTACTTTAGTTCTGCTTGTGATATTAACGCAATTTCTTGGTACGTGGCCCCTTATAGTTTCTGTATATGCATGATTTGGTCATAAGACCATTTGAATCATACCGGTGTCACAGGAAATTCGCCCCCCCCCCTGTAAATTCGCCCCCCTCCCCATGGGGGGCCGAATTTCCTAGGAATATCGCCCCCAGGGGGGTGAATTTCCTAGGAATCTCGCCCTCCCGGAGGACGAATTTCCTAGGAATATCGCCCCCCTTTAGGAATTTCGCCCCCCCCCCCCTTCTCGATTTCGATTTAAATTCAAAACATGTCAAGAACATAGTAAATTTAATATCTTATAAAAATTATACCAGTTGACTATATAGCTCAATGGGTTAGCTTATGAAAGATAGAAGTGCTTTCGATTCTGAAAGGACTTTAAGATCCTGAGAACGGACTACGGCTACGGCAGGAAGTTTAAGAGTGGTATTAAATAGTGTTGTATTTATACATTCATAATCGCACGGACTCATTCTGTTCTTAAATTCTTGAGGAAAAACACTTGTTCAATCTATGTTAGTCGCGAAAGTAAGTTTAAACTTTCCCAAGGCTTCTGTAGTAACTCGGGTTCCGCGTTGTCTATGCAACGTGAAAAAGCATTTTCACGTTGTCAACAGAGTCACGACGGCGTGAAAATTACTCTTGGGAACCGACGTCGTTTACAAACGTTCTTTGTATATGACATAGTTTTGAAACACGTTGCCGTAGTAGTTTTATCTCGACTGGCTTCCAGAATGCATATGTTGTTGGCAATATAAATGTTTGCCAATTTGGGCGACTTATGTTTTGCGACTAAAAGGGGGAGGGCGAAATTCCTAAAGGGGGCGATATTCCTAGAAATTCGCCCCCTGGGAGGGCGAATTTCCTAGGAATATCGCCCCCCGGGGGCGATATTACGGCGGGACGGATTTCCTGGGACACCGGCACAGAAATCATCTGAGGTATAGTGTTATGAAAATGTTCTTACTTGCCACAGCCACCGCTTCACAATTTATGTCAACTCCAAATTGTCATTAACCCATTGGTAGCTCTTCCCTTGACCACCTTGACAAGTATATAAAATCGTCTGGCGTTAGCCAGGGTAAAATACTAAAGTCTGAATCAGTCCCAGAAGACTGATTCAACCAGCCGGTTGGAACGACAAGTTATTATCACCCGCCTCAGTACTGACGAATATCATAATAATTTGTCGTCTCAACCAGTAGGAAAGCGAGTCAGTCGTTCTGTTAATAAGGTTATTCGTTCGTTCTCGTTGGATTGTGCAGGTTCGACGGCGGTTAAAAAGCAACATAAATTGTATAATTAAAAAAAGTCACGGCTAACTGACTATTATATTTGATATTTGAAGCTAGTTTAATGACTTCCAAAACGCCCCAGTACTGCTAAAATGATTGTAGTGTGTCTGTATTGAGGTCAATCTTAAGGGGGGGAAAACTAGATATCGTTAGAAAGCTATGAATTTGTAGATTACAATGGTGTCTTTGGTTTCGTGATAAATACAAACCGTTAATAGTTGTGAATTTTTTTAATTAAAACCAGAGGGCTTCACTCGGGGCGACTTAAGAACAAAGCGTTTCAAAAAAAATATTTTCGCACTTCGATTCCGAGATAAATGTCCAGCAAAACGGTGTCAGCGTTTTTTTTTATTTATTGCCTGGTTTCGAATTTATGACTTATTTTGTCCGAATGTTGGTCGAAAAACAGCATTTTTAACTTTGGTCGTCAATAAAATCGGCAAAACTCGACATATCAAAAAACGCTGACACCGTTTTGCTGGAAATTTATCTCGTAATCAAAGCACAAAAAAGATTTTGAGTCGAGTAAAACGCTTTTTACTCGAGTCGCCCCGAGTGAAACCCTCTGGTTTTAATTAAAAAATACACAACTATAGGCGAGTTTCAGGGTGTTGCGCGCGCATAATTTTTCAAAACAACTGGCAAGCTACACTCAAAGTAAACATACAGTTTGAAATAAACAAAGTATAGATACAGTTTCTGGATGTTTAACGCTGTTATTCTGCTGTTCTTGGCTCGCTAGTAAGTCTGTTTGTCATTGCTTACTTTGTGGAGAGCCCGCCAATTTCTTTGCAAAACGATGCGCACGCAGTACCCTGAAAGTCGTCTATTAACCAAAGACACCATTGTATTCTACAAATTCATAGCTTTCTAATCTATTTTATTTTTATGGCATAAATTCTGACGAATTGAGAGCGCTTTACAGAAATGACCCTGAAAACCTTAACGAAGACCTTGAGTTGCCATCGTACTTCGTAACGAGGTCTGTACGGGAGAATATCAGACCATGCAAGATCTTGATAGTACGTATGGGGCCGCAGGCGAGAAAAAGACCAATTGATTATTTGATTGATTGATTGATTGATTGATTGATTGATTGATTGATTGATTGATTGATTGATTGATTGATTGATTGCCCAAACTTACACTCAGCCTCCCGCGATAATTACTTTAATTACTGTATATTTTCTTGTTTTCTTAGGAGCTACAAGTCATGGATGATACCGTTCTACAGACCCACCCAGAAAATCCAGCTTTAGTTCAAATAAATCTCCTTGCTGATGGTAGGTAAAGCCTAGTTCTCGTATGTCGTCGATCATCGTCGATCACGTCGGCGATCACCGGCGATCAGATAGTTCTCATTTGTCGCAGATGGTCGGCGATAATCGGCGCGCGACGACGCTTCACATTTCCCGCCTCAAACATCCAAAATCAAAATGCAGGCATTGAACAGAAGGTTAGTTGTTGCTTGTCAACTACAATTAATTATCGCGCTTCTGAGGAGAAAAACGAGCCCTTCTTGTATTGAACAAGCCACGGAAAAGAAGATTCTGGGTAAGAGAAATGCTTAAGAGGCGCCAACAGCAGAGCCAATTTCACATTTTAGTCGAAGACTTACGTTTGCACAATAGGGAGTAATTCCAGATTGAAATCTCATTCCGCCGGATTGAAATTTCGTTCCGGAATCATGTAAAGGCGGTGCGAGTTTCATTCCGGAATGAAAAACGTGACAGAGAGGACTAGAACAAACAATGCATGCGTGTTTTCAAATATTTACGGATTTCAGATTTCAGGTGGATTTCAATCCAGAAACCCAATTCCCATGCAAACACGGATTGACTTCGCTTTTCAATCCGGATTGAAACTCAATCCGGATTCATGTAAACGGCCCCTAAGAATGAGTCATGAGAGGCTGGAGCATCTTATTAATCTGGTTGCCCCATATATTGTGAAAAAAGAATGCAGGAGCAGAATACCTCTCTCACCAGAATCGGAATGCGCTATGAGATGGGGACTGGGTTGTAGAAAATTATCGCCGATGATCGCCGATGCACGTTCTCATATGTTTTCAGGTCGGCGATGGTTCGCGACCATCGCAAGAAACAAACTTTTTTGTTTTCTGGGATTGGATAGCCGATGATCGCCGACGGTCGCCGATGACATTTGAAGCACGTTCTCATATGTCGCCGACGTCGCACAGCCCTCATCGCCGATCATCGGCGACATATGAGAACTAGGCATAATGTACGCCTACGAGTTGTCAGACTCCGGACTTATTAGATGAAGTGCCCATGAAAGCGAAACTTAGTTTGTCTCATTTGAAGGAACACTTAACTTGATAAAGTAACATCTTTTGGAGTTTCTCGTTTCCTTGCTTCGTTCTTGAGATATTTCAGTTTGTTTGATATGCAAATTTTAACATTTTGACGTCACATGTGCACAGTGACTTATCGGTGAAGGTTATATATCTTTACTATTATCAAACCGAATTAATTAGGAAGCATATGGGTGTGTTTCTTGCACAACACCAAACATGTATAGAATTGATTGTGTTTGATACTGAATAGCAAAGATATGTAACTTTCTCCGATTATACTCGCTATGCACCTGTGAAGTTGTTTTAAGTGTTACTTTTTGTTGTACAAGCTGGCGTAAGTTGTTAGATTCAAAAAAGAACTTTGAGCTCTAGACGAGACTCGAACCCACAACCTTCCGAGTACCCAGGGTCGTATCTCCCCTGCTCCGCCCACCGCTGCGAAAGTTGCGGCTAGTCACGTGCCCCCTAAAAATTGGGGGGTTTTCAATTAACGATTTAAAAAATACTCAGGGAGGAGTGACAAAGGCACAATTACAACCGCTTCACCGTTTTGTTTATACAAATAATATATTACGTATGGCATCGTTGTCTGGCTGTCTGATCGCAAAATATCTACTCGGTGTTGACAAAACATATCTCGCTTTCTTCTGTGGTGTACGTCGTCGAAGAACAAAAGATCATGTCGAATCCGAGAATTAAAGAAAGCCCGAAGAAGATATACCAATGAATCGACTAAATATGTACATACCGTCGAATACTTTGTCGGTCGCAGTGTTGGTGATGTGAAGTACCTTAAGTTAAGAATTTGTACCAGGTATATTTTGAACTGCTTTATTCAGCCGAAATGTCTTACGGCAAAAGACTTCGTTGCGACGAGTATTCTTCCTCGTTTAATCTAAAGGCCATGTGAAAGAAGATTACAAAATTTCACAAAATTCAAGACTTTGGTTTGCGAGAGCCAAACCGCTCTCTCTCGCATCAAAAATGCATTGACATTTCAGCCAATGCCCCGATAACCGCGGCGAAAAGTGCCGAAAGATGCGATTCAGCCACATTCAGGAAATATTGCAAATATACAACATCAAACCGACTGTCCTTTCACGCACATTTGTCATCAACAGAAACTCAGGTATAAATACAGTTGTTGAATCGCGTTTTTCATTTTTTTAATAAACTTTATAGTTCGCCTAAATCTAATATCAGATTTTAGAATATGAGTATTAAAACTGACTTGTGTTGTAGCATTGTCATTGAGTGTGCAGCTTACTAAAGCTTACCACCCCTCCCATGATTTAAAATTCGTTTAGGCGGCACGTGACCAGCCGCAACCAGGGTCTTTTCGGAGATAAGACCCTGGGTACGAGGTTGATACTCGCCTGGCGTTCTAACCACTGAGCCACTTAGATGCACTGCTCTCAAATAATAGACTCATTATACTGGATAGAGCATCCGGTGCTCGCTGTGAAGTCGGAATAAATTAGCGGCGGCCATTTCAGGTGGGACCCACTTGGTTTTCATACGGCCACTTTTAAGTTCTCCCATAGCGACAGATACATGTCACAAAAATTTAGCTGGTTTTCGTTCAAAATCCGATCATTTAAAGCGAAAACCAGAGGCGAAAACTGTGATTCAGCAATATTGTGGGTCCCACCGGATATGGCCGCCGCGAGATTTTTAGCCTCACTTCCGACTTCAATTTTTGCCAGGCGCGAAACAATAGATGCTCTATCCAGTATAATGAGTCTATTATTTGAGATCAGTGCTTAGATGGCATACCGAGGTTGTTTACGAGATTTATACCTGAGAGCGAGTTTAGCCGTACGTGTGTATGTTTTCTGAGTTCAATCATAGAGATCATATATAAACTAGAGGGGGCATTGGGGGATAAATCGGGTAACCAAAATATATATAAAATATATAAAATATATAAAATCAATTGTAAACGTTCTCCTTTCTGCGACTGTACGTTGGGGGATATAGAATCTATTACGCACTACTTTTTATATTGTACTCATTATGTCGCTCAACGTAATCATCTGATAGCCTCTTCTGCGCGGTTGTTCCATGCCATGTGGTCAGGTTTTTCTGATTCTCAAAAAATTCAAATATTCCTACATGGATCAGAACTGCTTAGTTTCAAAGATAATCAAGTTCTGTTCTGTAATGTCCAGGAATTTATACGAGACACTAAGCGATTTTAAGAACTAAACGATAAAATGATCAGTAAGTTGGGACCATATCAGCAATTTCTGACCATTTTTCAATTATTCTACTCTGTGTGTCCTTTTCTTTTCTTTTCCTTTTTTTTTTTTACAATATAATTTAATATTATCAGCTAAATCTTTTTTTTTTTATCATATATCAAACGAACTTTGCTCTTTCCCTTTAAAAAACTCTTTAGTGACTTTGTAATATTATATTTCGACATAATCTCCCTAGATGAGCTTTGCTCTTGGAGAAAATGTTTGTACTCTAAAATATGTTTAAATAAAAAAAACAAAACAATTGAAGGCTGCCACCTTGGATAACTGGTTGGCAAAACAATGATCCCCGGATGAAATTTCTTGGTTCCAGGCCTTTTTTCTGTATTTGAAGCTAATTTTACATTTCTTGTTTATCTCGCCACATTTGTTTATGGAAAAAGAAGGTGGAAAACTCACGAACTACGTATTGTTAAAATACATCGTGTACGTATGTTGTCACAAATTTCTTAAGCTTTTCATATATAGTTGAAGTTCTTCGTTATCTGTAGCGTTTTAAAACGTTCAAAATGTTCACACCTTTGTTCGTCAAATGATGAGAAGTGGCACCTGGTTTGTTGTTTTCCCATAATTTTGCCAGAACTAAAGCTATAAGTTAAGGTAGTATAAAACTTCTGATATGCCTAAAAACAAAGCTTCATGATTTAAATTAGCTTTAAATTCATACCTAAAGTATTCCAAAAGTTATAGATAAAAGCAAACACCAAAACTGCAAAAGACAAAACAAACTGCTTCCCACATTGACCAACTTCACCCAGGCCAGATCAAAATGACAAACGTTTCACAATTTTAAAACACTTCTGCTTCAGATATGAACTTAAAAGTTCTACCATAAATTGCATTTTACAATATGTTCTGTTTGATATATTGCTCAGGGTTGTGTGATAAGTATTTTAAAGACAATAGCCAAAATTCTAAGCACTTGTGATAAGTCCATTAACTCCACTTCTCATCATTTGACGAACAAAGGTGTGAACATTTTGAACGTTTTAAAACGCTACAGACAACGAAGAAACTTCAACTATATATGAAACAAAAGCTTATGAAATTTGTGACAACATACGTACACGATGTATTTTAACAATACGTAGTTCGTGAGTTTTCCACCTTCTTTTTCCATAAACAAATGTGGCGAGATAAACAAGAAATGTAAAATTAGCTTCGGATACAGAAAAAAGGCCTAGAACCAACAGATTTCATCCGGGCATCATTGTTTTGCCAACCAATTCATCCAATATGGCAGCCTTCAATTGGTTAGCTGTGGTTGGCTGAAATTAGGATTGGATGCCCCCTCTAGTATTTATATGATCTCTATGAGTTCAACTATATATAGTACAGCAAAAACAACCGAAAGTTTAGTCTGAGATATCTCAACAAATAAGCAACAACACGAAAAACTGCAAAATACGTCACTTTGGCCAGTCATCGGGTCGATCCAATATTTTACCTTATTAGCCAAACAGTTTTCTACAGCTGGCTTTTGAACGTGGTATTTTTTCTACTGTTTTTATTGTCATTTTGTCGTTGCTTATTATACTGTGCATGTATGTTTCACTTGTAGACGAGGAATTACAGAGGATCTTACATGGAGAACCATTGAAAGTTCTGCCAATGAGAAAACACAGACATACTCAGATATTTTTGCATGCCAACGGAGAAGCTTCAAAACAACATGAAGGAGTTGCTGTAAGTTGAGATTTTTATACTGAGGCGTTAAGGAGGCACTGTCCTGAGACGCATGTGCGCCATCTTGAAAAAGGTTTGGCGAAGCTTTTTCAAGTTTGCGTTTCCAGTATATATATCGCGTCTACGGAGAGTGGAAACCTTGGGCATAGTGGAAGCCGGAAAAACTCTGGCAGAAAAGAAAGGTTTACAATTACTAACACAAAACAGATACATTGACTATAAAGACATAGTGACACTTCCGCCCACGTGAAAAGATAAATAATTATTTACATTGATTTATAATAATATTTTGACAGTGTTTTTAAGCCTTTTTAAGTAAAAATCGATATTGTTCTGGCAAGTGTTTTGCATTATTGTCTGCGTTTTCTCTACATGCTGTATACCAAGATTCTAGAGTCGATCTGTGTCGATAATTTGCGGTGTCTAAAATTTTTCCGTTAGAAAAGTCAATCCGGTGATCGTTTGCCCACGCATGATTAGAAATGTTGGATCCATTTTTGCAGTTTTTTACGTTGCGTTCGTGTTCCTTTCTTCTTGTTTTAAACGCTCTTCCTGTCTCACCAATGTAACTCCACGAACAATCAGAGCAATTTATTTGATAAATTACATTTGTCTGGTCTTCTGAGGATGGTCTGTCTTTGATCGAGGGAAACATTTGTTCAAGTGTGCGAAGAGGTTTTGTAGTGGTTCGGATGTCATAGGGTTTCAGGAGTCGTTTGAGTGGTTCAGTTAGGCCTTTAATATAAGGGAGGACCGCATAATTGTAGTGACTCTTCGGTTCCACAACATCAAAAAACATGCGTACTAACTCTTCAGGTGGTGGTGTTCTGTTCTGCTGCTTAGTATCCAACAAGTAGAGAGTCGCCGTACTAAGCAGCAGAACAGAACACCACCACCTGAAGAGTTAGTACGCATGTTTTTTGATGTTGTGGAACCGAAGAGTCACTACAATTATGCGGTCCTCCCTTATATTAAAGGCCTAACTGAACCACTCAAACGACTCCTGAAACCCTATGACATCCGAACCACTACAAAACCTCTTCGCACACTTGAACAAATGTTTCCCTCGATCAAAGACAGACCATCCTCAGAAGACCAGACAAATGTAATTTATCAAATAAATTGCTCTGATTGTTCGTGGAGTTACATTGGTGAGACAGGAAGAGCGTTTAAAACAAGAAGAAAGGAACACGAACGTAACGTAAAAAACTGCAAAAATGGATCCAACATTTCTAATCATGCGTGGGCCAACGATCACCAGATTGACTTTTCTAACGGAAAAATTTTAGACACCGCAAATTATCGACACAGATCGACTCTAGAATCTTGGTATACAGCATGTAGAGAAAACGCAGACAATAATGCAAAACGCTTGCCAGAACAATATCGATTTTTACTTAAAAAGGCTTAAAAACACTGTCAAAATATTATTATAAATCAATGTAAATAATTATTTATCTTTTCACGTGGGCGGAAGTGTCACTATGTCTTTATAGTCAATGTATCTGTTTTGTGTTAGTAATTGTAAACCAGTGCTATTCATTGTAACCAACCCGTTGAAGGCTGCAGACTGGCAACCGAAAGCTCGTAAATAATAAATATTTAAACCAGAGAACGTCTACGATTTTAATTATGAATCCTGGTTTCGCCTCTTCTATATTTAAAAGAAAAGAAAGGGTTCAATAACAGAAATATAGAACAGAAAAGAAACAGAGAGTTCGTACATGCGCGGGTATCATGACAATACCCCTTTAAAGGGACACTCCACTCAAAATACAATGGGGGTTTAAATAAAAGATCGTACTGACTTTAGGTTGCTCACGAAGTTATTATTTTTAGTTAAGGAGAAATCGCTCGTCGAATTCTGTAAAATCGTCAAATTTTCGACGCCATGTTGCCTTTCTCAATCAGACGCGTATAGGCAAGTCACGGGTCAGCGGATTCTGTGTGACATTATAAAAATCATATTTTGGATTTTCTCGGGGGGGGGGGGGGGGGGGGCAGTTGCCCCTGCTGCCCCAACCCCCCTCCCCGCTATCTACGGCCCTGTGTTTATTTTATTAACCGCTGTGCCGGGAGGAATTGTGAATAGAGCTTTTCGATAATTACGTCACGCTTCATGAAAACGAGGCTCCCAGGCCAAAGTTTCACAATTTTGATTATCATAGTAATCCCGTCATATCTGTCTATGGAAGAAGATGGCTAATAACGTCCAAACTATATATGGTAGAAGTACATCGTGTACGTATGTTGTTAGACATTTCATAAGCTTTCATTTGATGTATATTTTAAGTTTCTGTGTTGTGTGCAACTTTTTAATATGTTCGTACCATTGCTCGTCAAGTAATAAATATGATATGGATTTCTCACAACTGTTGTAGAATTTCGAATACCGTTGTTAAAATATTTAACATACAACTTTGAAACATATATCAAATAGAAGATACTGTAAAATGCTATTTGTGGTAGAACTTTCAAGTTTCTAGCTTAAGGGGAAGTATTTTAAAAATGAGAAAAATTAGTGTTATCTTGGTCTGATGGATGAATTGTTAAGTTTGTTTTGTTTACAACTCAAACCAAGATAATAAATAGTACGTTTTCCCATCAGTTTTAAAATACTTTCTCTTAAACTAAAAACTTGAAAGTTCTACCGCAAATAGCATTTTACAGTATCTTCTGTTTGATATATGTTTCAAAGTTGTGCGTTATGTATTTTAAAAACAATATCCGAAATTCTACAACAGTTGTGGGACTTCATTATTATTACTTCACGAGCAATGGTGCGAACATTTTGGACATTTTAAAAAGTTACACACAACATAACAACATACGTACACGATGTATTTCTACCATATATAGTTTGGACGTTATTAGCCATCTTCTTCCATAAACAAATATGGCAAGTTACTACGATAATCAAAATTGTGAAACTTTGGCCTGGGAGCCTCGTTTTCATGCAGCGGACGTAATTATCGAAAAGGTCTATTAAGGTCTTTCGTATAGGTTTTCAGGGTCATTTCTGTAAAGCGCTCTCAATTCGTCAGAATTTATGTCACAAAAATAAAATAGATATCGTTAGAAAGCTATTGGCTTCCTGGCATTTTTAGCCCATTAAGGTTATTTCTGGAAGTCAGTACCCTAACTTTTCAAAATAATTTATGTAATTCTATTCATGATATTTTTCAAAGGGTACAATAAATTATTGTTGTTGTTATTGTTGTTGTTATTGTTGTTGTTAATTTGTAGAATACAATGGTGTCTTTGGTTTCGCGATAAACACAAACCGTTAATAGTTGTGCATTTTAAAGTTAAAACCAGAGGGCTTCACTCGGGGCGACTCGAGTAAAAAGCGTTTTATTTTGTTCAAAATCTTTTTTGTAGTTTGATTCCGAGATAAATTTCCAGCAAAAGGCTGTCAGCGTTTTTTGGTATGTCGGGTTTTGCTGATATTATTGACGACCAAAGTTAAAAATGCTGTTTTTCGACCAACATTCGGACAAAATAAGTCATAAACTCGAAACCAGGCAATAAATAAAAAAAACACGCTGACACCGTTTTTCTGGACATTTATCTCCGAATCGAACTGCGAAAATTTTTTTTAAAACGCTTTGTTCTTAAGTCGCCCCGAGTGAAGCCCTCTGGTTTTAATTAAAAAATTCACAACTATTAACGGTTTGTGTTTATCGCGAAACCAAAGACACCATTGTATTCTACAAATTCACAGCTTTCTAACGATATCTATTTTATTTTTGTGGCATAAATTCTGACGAATTGAGAGCGCTTTACAGAAATGACCCTGAAAACCTATACGAAGACCTTAAAGGGTATTGGCAATAAAAATTAACTCTCATTTGAAAAAACTCGTCAAATGGTATAAGAAGGCCTTTTACAAGTTTTCCATATCTGTTTTGGTTTTGGAAATATTTTGACTAAAGACAGCGTGCTGTCCGCCATCTTGGAATTATTTTCGATATGCAAAATTATGCATGTGACGACATAACCACGGTAAAGTGAATTTTTTATCTTGCCAACCTTATGACATTATGAGCTAGAAACTCGATTTTTTGTTGCGCTATTTCCATTTTAAATCGACCCACAACATTTAAAAAGCCTTCCGTGGAAATCTGGTCACCCACGGAGTAGTTTCATCAGGTTTACCCTAGTTAATTAGACCCAATATTACAACAAGATGGCGGACAGCACGCTGTCTTTGGTCGAAATATTTCCAAAACCAAAACAAATACGGAAAAATTGTAAAAGGTCTTCTTATACCATTTGACGAGTTCTTTCAAATGAGATAAACTTATTTTTTATTGCCAATACCCTTTAAGTGTTGAAAAGAAATAACTCGGGTATCGAGGTGCGAATGACGCAACATATGGCCTTATGGTCGCAATGCCTTGCCGGAAGTAAATTGTGCAAAAATACAATTTTGTGAGACAGAAAAAAATACAGAAACGAAACCTAGACTCGGTCTACCACAGGTAGCCCGAGTAATTATAATGTGGTTAAATATAGGATATATTTAAGCGAAGTTAACTGCTGATATAGTTGGCCTGCGGTTCCACTTATTAGGGGAGTCCCTTGCGTCACTTACGTTAAAGGGATTCCCGCGCATTCGAGATTCATTGAGCGTCTGTTGCTTCGCTGCAAGTCGCTCAGCTTGTGCTCCCCCTTCGCCCTTTCCCCACCCGTGTTAGATACGAAGTATAGAATCCTATAGATCGTATATGTTATTCCACTGACTTGTCAGTGTGACTGGTGCCGGTGGTCATGGCAAACGCCTATTGCTTCTCTGATTACCCTAATTGCTATTGCTTAGTTTGCTGGCTATTTTCTCATGGCCCAATTGCTTACAGTTACTTTGCTTGCTAACAAGGCTAGATTGCTGACTAGCCTGGGCTAGATTGCTGACTAGCCTGGGCTAGATTGCTGACTAGCCTGGTCACCAACGGCACCTGCCTCTAAACAACGCATATTCTGCAGTTAAACTCACGACACACGTGCAAGAGTTACATTCTCTTCCACAATTTTCTAGAATTGGCACTTGTTACGTGAACTTACTGTGTCGCCACCGCAATCTGGCTGGACTCATTCACCTGTGTGTCACGTGGTCAATGGCGGGAAAAATACGTTTGTACCAACAACTGCTGTAAAAGAATGGAGCGAAGAAAAGAAAGCAACACCAAGGTACTGAAAAGGTCTTACAGTGCATCACTAAGGTTTACTCCGTCCATCCACGCATCCAGCCACCCACTAGCCTGAGTAAACAGCCACCTCTTCTCGCTCGCCCCTCGCGGAAGAGACGTCTGAGCAACAAGCCAAGAAATTCCATACTGATGACGTAAATCTACCGAGATTCGGGTAGTAGCGCTGATTGGTTACTTTGTAATCATACGATACCAACCATCCATCTATTCAACCAACTATCGATCCATTCATTCATCGATCCATCCGCCCGCTCATCTACTTACCCAATAATCTCAATCCTCATAATCTTTTCTTCTGTTTTTCTACTTCTATTTAAGAAATAAAAAACGTGTCGCGTGCGATTATCGAGTTATAATGCACGAGAGATGCGTGTAAAGCACGAGGCGATAGCCGAGTGTTTTACCAGCTTCTTGTGCGCATTCCCCGCAACCCCCCGCACCCCCCTGTAAATCCATCACTGACAACGTCTTGGATAATCTTTCTTTATTTAACCCTCGCATTTCTTTTCCTTTTAGTTTGCCGAGGCAGAAGTGCGCGAGACGTGCACGGCGTACCAGCGCTGTCGCCAAACAAGAACCCGAATTAGAAATTGCTGACCGTTTAGTCGAAGAAAAACCAAACTCTACACTCCCCCATGCGGTCGAAACACAAGTCATCAAACCAACTCCCTTTCCACGATACGGCCCGGTTATGTCGCCGAAGCCCAAGACCCCATCGCGGGCTCAGCTTGCGTCGTCTTTGAACAGTACCCCTTCTCCAACACTGTCCCAGCTCACGCCATCCCCGCAACCTCTGCCCAATCAAACGGGAAAACCTGCAACTGAGACTACCCGCGCAGAGTCACCGCTGAAGCAGCAAGAGCCCGCCCCTCCGACGGCGCCCGCATTGCCCGACAAGTCACCGAGACCAGAGCGAGGTGGAGATCGGATAACACCGTCGGGCGGTGGCCTTGGTAACTCGTCTGGGGTCTCCCCGCCGAGGGCACCTTCAAAAATACAAAACGTAGCTCGTCATGTGGAAAGTCCTCGGAAAAACAAGCCGGTCAAGTCATCGGACGAGTCCAGTCCCATTGTCGCTCCGTCAGTGGCTTCGAAAGCGCATTCTATTAGCGACAGCCCCGAATGCTCGAATCGACAGAGTCTCGGCACGGAGGCGCCAAAGGCGTTACTGTCTCAGGATATCTCGACACCAAAAGCCGACTCGGCAACGGCGCATACCATTAATTTCACAAACGTCCTCCAACGCTCGCCGAACGAATTGGCCACTCCGAGCGTTTTCCCCGACCAGGGTCAGACTTGTCAGGGCCAGGGTCCCAGTCCTCCAACGGCCGATCGCAGTCACTTGTGTCTGCATTCGATGATGATCGCGAGCATTCAACAGCAACATATAACGCTACAGGAAAACCTCGCCGAGTATCAACTGAAGTTAGTCCGCGAGGCGATGAGTACCATCGAACAAGCGAAGAACGAGGACCAGTTCTGTTTTATCGCTGATTTCTATCATAGTCTGTTAGAGGAGAGTCGCCGAACAGCTGAATTATATAACATTGTTGCTATCAAGAAATTGGAATCGCAGCGGAAGGATCATCGTCGGCATCAGACTCAGATGGAAATGGCTTCGCTCAATCATACCAAGCAATCTCTTCCCGAGGACGTGAAGATGCGATTGAAGTTGGCGAAGGAATTTGGGCTTCGAAAGAGGGAGGAGGTTTTGTCGCTGTTACACCAAAACGAAGCGTTGCTAACGAAGGGCAAGGAGGAACAACATGATCTGAAGAAACGACAGCTGCAGATGCAACAGCGACAACAGCAACAGCAGCAGCATGATCAGAAACCGCAACAACAACAACAACAACAACAATTGCAGCAACAACTACAGCAGCTGCAACAACAAGAACAACTACAGCAAAAACAACAACAAGTGCAGCAACAGCAAAAACAACAACAACTGCAACAGCAACAACAACTGCAACAACAACAACAGCAGCAACAACTGCAGCAGCAGCAACAACAACAACAACAACAACAACAATCGACACCTCACCAAGAGAAACAGAAGAAGCCGCAGAAACAACGGTCACGCCAGCAGCAGTCTAAACCGAAACAGTCCCAACAACAACAATTGATACAACAACAACTAAAACTACAACAAATTGCCAGGCAGCAAGATGTCTTAAAACAACTTCAAGACGATTTGCTGCTGAATCAGAAAACCAAGTCCAGTGAGCACAATGTATTGAAATCACATGCAGCTCAAAGATCGACCACAGCGAAAGAAACTAGTCATACGCCAGAACTCTTGACCAAACTCCAAAGCAAGAAAGGTGTTCAAAACCCTGAAGCGCAGTTGAACTACCAGGTAGGGAATACTGGCGTAACGTACAGAAATTAGAGGGTTGTGATGGCGAGTCGGTGGGGTGTGTGGTGGTGAGTCGGTAGAGTGTGGTTGTAAGAGTCGTGGTGGGTCTGGTGGAGAGTGGTGGTGAGTCGGTAGAGTGTGGTTCTAAGAGTGGTGGTGGGTCTGGTGAACTGTGGTAGAGAGTGTGGTGGTGAGTTTGATGAGTGGTAGTAAGAGTGGTCGTAAGAGTGGTGGGAGTATGGTGGTAAGTGTTGTGGAGTGTGTTAGTAAGTCTAGTGGAGTGTGGTGGTAAGAGTGGTGGTGGGTCTGGTGGAGTGTGGTGGAAAGTTTGATGAGTGGCGGTACGAGTGGTCGTGAAAATGGTGTGGAGTGTGGTAGAGAGCGTGGTGGTGAGTTTGATGAGTGGCGGTAAGAGTGGTCGTGAGAATGGTGGTGACTGTGGTGGTAAGTGTGGTGGTAAGTGTTGTGGAGTGTGGTAGCGAGTCTGGTGGAGTGTGGTGGAGAGTGGTGGTGAGTTTGAAGAGTGGCGGTAAGAGTGGTCGTGAGAATGGTGGTGACTGGTGGTAAGTGTGGTGGTAAGTGTTGTGGAGTGTGGTAGTGAGTCTGGTGGAGTGTTGTGGTAAGAGCGGTGGTGGGTCTGGTGGAGTGTGGTGGAGAGTGATAGTGAGTTGTGGAATGTGGTGGTAAGTGTTGTGGTGGGTCTGTTGGAGTGTGGTGGTGAGTTTGATGAGTGGCGGTAAGAGTTGTCGTGAGAATGGTGGTGGAATGTGGTGTGGTGGGTCTGGTGGAGTGTGGTGCTGAGTGTAGTGGTGAGCCTGGTGGCGAGAGGTTGTGAGTGCGGTGGTGAGTTTGGTGAGTGGCGGTAATGGTGGTGAGAGTGGTCGTGAGAGTGGTGGGTGAGTGTGGTGGAGTGTGGTGGTGAGTGTGGTGGAGTGCGGTTGTGAATGTAGTAGTGAACCTGGTGATGAGTGGTTGTAAGTGTGGTGGTGAGCCTGGTGGTGAATGGTACATAATCTGTTTTTTTAGGAGAAAATCCAGCGACTTCAAAGGACTTGTGCCTCTTATCTTTCTGCGGAGCAGTTATTGTCAAGTCTTACGTCCCCTTCTCTAACGGGTTCTTCTGTGTGGAATGTTGCCGACAACTTGGCCATGTTCTCTGGCTCGCTTGTGGACGCTGCACTGGCTGCAGCCGCTTCCAAAGCACACGCAAATGTCGAGTCACCGAAATCCGAGGAAACTGTGAGTAATTGATTGATCAGCGACCGATCTTAAATGATGGTTGTGGATGGGAAGGATAGGGCCGTTTGGGGAAAGATCGGTATAGTTAGGGATAGAGATGGGTAGGAATGGATGGGGATAGATTGGTAGGATAAGGACAGATAGGAACAGATAGGGACGAATGGAAAAGACATTCAAGGATAGGGTCGTGTAGGGAAAGATCGGTATGGATGGGGATAGGAATGGGTACAGATAGGGACGAATGGAAAAGATATGGAAAGATAGGGTCGTGTAGGGAAAGATCGGTACGGATGGGGATAGGGATGGGTACAGATAGGGACGAATGGAAAAGATATGGAAGGATAGGGTCGTGTAGGGAAAGATCGGTATGGATGGGGATAGGTATGGGTAGGAATGGATGGGGATAGATTGGAAAGATAAGAACAGGTAGGAACGAATAGGAAAAGATATGCAAGGATAGGGACGTGTAGGGGAAGATCGGTATGGATGGGGATAGGGATGGGTAGGAATGGATGGGGATAGATTGGAAGGATAAGGACGGATAAAAATAGATAGGAATGAATAGGAAAAGATATGCAAGGATATGGACGTGTAGGGAAAGATCGGTATGGATAGAGAAGGATAGAAATAGACAGGGAAGAGTAGGGAAGGATAGGGAAGGAAAGAGTATGATAGGGAAGGATAGAGATAACCATGGGAGAGGAAGGATAACCATGGATAGGAAGGATAGGGATGGATAGGGAAAAGTGAATAATGGATAGAAATAGATTGGGATGAGCAGGGAAGGATAGGGAAAGATAAAGATGGATTGAGAAGGAGAGGATAGCTATAGGGAAGGATAAGGAGAGGTAGGGAAGAATAGGGAACGGTAGGGAAGGATAGGGAAATATAAATTAAAAGAATAAATATAAAGGTAAAAGGAATGGATAGGGAATTATAGGGACGAATAGGGAAGCCTAGGGATAGATAGGAAAGAATAGAGGGAGATAGAGACAGATAGGAAGGGATAGGGAAAGATTGACATGGATAGGGAAGGATCGAGATGGATGGTTGGTTGGTCGATTGATTGATTGATTCGTTTATTAAAATATCTGACCATACTAATTGTTGCTCACTTATTCATTTCCAGGACTCTGCAACTGTAAAAGCAACCGACATGTCTGCCACAAAAGATACCACTGTACATGTGGACACAGTGATGGCATCGGGAACGACGGAGGATTCTGATCGGCCATCGACGGGAAAAAGTGTCCCAAACAAGAGAAAGGCTTCCCCGCCGATCGCGAGTGGAGCTGTGTCCGAGATGGTTTCGAAACCTAAACGTCAACGAAAAAGCAGACAGAAGAAAGAAAAAGTACCAGCTGAATCCGCAAAGAAACCCCCAACGTCAATGCCCGTCGACAACGCTACTGCCGATAACTCTAGTGTCTCGCCATCAAATGCCGCAGCTACATTGAAGAAGGTGGAGAGAACTGCTATAAAAGCTTTCCCAGTCGAGGGCGCGATGTCTTTTAGTGATATATCGTTGATGTCGAATGATCGACCGCTGATCCCAGTCAAGGCGCCCGTGATTAATACCAACGGTTCTATATTAAAGGAAGATCCATCGTCCAGTACATCAATACGTGTCAGTGATCCGAAAACGCAGTACTTTCAGCCGAGGTCTATCACAAAGGGAATTGGATTCATGCCGATTACAAGGCCAGTTGCGGTGGATAGTACGGACATGGGTAGCCCCCCGCTGGCCAATCCGGTTCCCACGCTGGCTACCAACGTCACGTCAGCTCCCGGATCGTCGCTCGACGTCCTGGCGTCGGTCAGCGCGTCGCTTGCGGAGAAGGGCGATGGAAAACGAGCGATCCCCCACGCGGCCTCGAAGCCGCCGAAGAAGCGCCGAGAAAGGCAGAAGAAAGAAAAGAAACCGAAGAAGAGTGGCAACGCGGTAAAGGTTACCGAAACGGACCTCGCACAGGCAGTGGTGACGGTGATGGAGACAAGTGAAACCATGGGACTGGTTGCGTCTAATGTAAGAGAAGCTACGAAGAGTTTTGTAGATGGTCAACTTCGTCCAAATAAGACTTCTGATCTTGTGACGGCTATTCAAGATCAACTCCAACCCGTAGACTCCCCACGCGTCCCCACTGCTGAAGAAACCAATGCGTCTTTGTTTTCTGTTTTGAAAGACTGTAGTCCAGAATTTAAGGATAAAGACAGGCAGGCGCCTGAGTGTGAAGGGCATGTCAGTAAGGCCCTGCCTAGCAACCGCGAGGAGACGAGTGATGGGAGTGTCCCAACCCACGAACAGACGAAAGCGCCGTATATTCAAACCGGGCCAAACAAGGAGGATGTGTCCAAAATTGTCGATGCCGTGGTCGATTCCAGTGCGGAAGAGGGGATCGCGAAGGAACTCCAGGGAGACTTGGGGGTAACTGGGGACATAATTGTCAACCGTATAGTCTTCGTGAATGATCGATCGATCGATAATTTCGTGAAGGCCGCACAGGAGGGGCGCGAGGCAGGTCTGGATGATAATGTGTTTAACGAGTGTTTGTTAAACCGGAAAAGGCAACACAGTCAACGGTTAAAGTCTAACAGCACACGGCCCAAGACTGGTGGTAATGAGCAGGAAACGACGTCGTCCAAGGCATCAACGCCGTCAGAGAATGGTGGTAAGTTTGCCTAACATTGTTCACCCACTAACTTATATAACTAGGCTGACTATCTCTCTCTCTCTCTCTCTCTCTCTCTCTCTCTCTCTCTCTCTCTCTCTCTCTCTCTCTTTTTCTCCCCCTCTCCCCCTCTCCCTCTCCCTCTCCCCCTCTCCCTCTCCCTCTCCCTCTCCCTCTCCCTCTCCCTCTCCCTCTCCCTCTCCCTCTCCCTCTCCCTCTCCCTCTCCCTCTCCCTCTCCCTCTCCCTCTCCCTCTCCCTCTCCCTCTCCCTCTCCCTCTCCCTCTCCCTCTCCCTCTCCCTCTCCCCCTCCCTCTCCCTCTCCCTCTCCCTCTCCCTCTCCCTCTCCCTCTCCCTCTCCCTCTCCCTCTCCCTCTCCCTCTCCCTGTGCCTGTCCCTGTGCCTGTCCCTATCCCTGTCCCTATCCCTATCCCTATCCCTATAGCTATGTCTATGTCTATGTATATGTATATGTATATGTATATGGCTGGGAAATGGTTGCCGTTCCAGTGGTTAGCGGTTTGTTTTTTTTCTTCTATGGTAGTAGCCGCTGGGCCGTCTCTGCAATCTCGAGCCCATAGTCTCCCCGTTTTTAGGCTCCGTTCACACTATACTGGATAGCTTTTGTGCCGGCACGAAAACCGTATCGGATAGACCTTCTGTTCACACACAAAACGCCTGCTCCGGCACAATTTCTGTGCCAGCACGCCGCTGCGCCGCTCCGATCTCGAAAGAGGTACATCTTGTATCGGATAGCTTTTTGTGCCGTTCCAGCTTCAGTGTGAACGGAGATCGAAATCGTTCCGTGGGAATTGCTTGTATCGTCAGGTTTTCGTGCCGGCACAAAAGCTATCCGGTATAGTGTGAACGGGACTTACTTCGGCACAATATCGTGCCGATCGAATCTGTTTACACTATACTGGATATTTTTGTGCCGGTACGAAAACCTATCCGGTGTAGTGTGAACGGAGCCTTAGTCAGCGGGTGAGCGCGGGGGAGACTCTGGGGAAACTGGATTGATTCTCCATTTTGATTGGTTCATTTAAATTTATTGAATTCATCGATTCAAAACAATGAAAGTCAAATATATTGCTTTATTCAATAAACAGATATATCTTCAAATTTAGGCACCTCATTTACATCTCTTTTCTTTGTTTCATTATATCTGGGTCTCATTCACACAAACAAACTTCATAGCAAAGTTTCAAAGACTTTTAAATGACGAATTTCGAATAACAAATAGTCGCAATGAACAAAACAAACCCTGGTGGGATTTGTCGTTATATTTATCAAATATAAGTGTAAAACAATTTAAACAACGAAAAAGCACATTTATTTAAAGACAATTATCGTATTAAAAGGCTTGTGATCGACTGATCGAGGACAATAGTGGCGTCGGGAATTGATATTTTACCTTGGATTTCAAGAACGTTTATGTCTAGTGCCACCACCAGCAGTGTCAGGCTCTCTCCGACAATTTTAACGTGCATTTGATCTGCATTTGATCTGCATTTTATGCAAGATTCTCACAAAATGATTTCAAACAAATATCTGAGAAACGAACTCATGAACACAACACATTCTGCACAGCAGCTGAGGCTACGATCACGCGCTTAACAACTGGAACCCCTCATTTCAGGGGTAATTAAATCCAATTTCCCCAGAGTCTTCCCCGCGCTCACCCGCTGACCAAAAACGGGGTGACTGGGCCATAGATATAGGAGACCTTGATTGCTGACTCGGCTGAAGAGGCGCGCCAAATTTGAAAATCCAAGATGGCGGCTCAACCGGTCAAAAATCATAGACAGTGCATAGGAAAAACGATGTTTTTCGCATTTTACGTCCGCCCACTGTTTCCGATCCCGTTCGACCACCTTTTTTTGGGAAGAACTACCTATTGTGAAGGTCTCGGATGAAAATCGTACAATTTGAGTGGAATTAACAACAAAATAATCGATCGTTAAATGTTGCCGAAACAGTCACTTGCGGTCACTTGGTCGGTTCGAGACATTTCTGGCCGAAAATAAAGGTTTTGGTTAGTTTTGAGGTGTTGGAAGATTCTAGGACGTTCTGTGTAAGATACGAGATGGAAAGCTTACGTGTTAGTGGACAAACAGATAGCGATCTGTCCTCAGTAATTTTCACTATTTTGTAGAATATAGTTATACACTAGGCATTAACTCCAGTGAACATTTTACTATCTAATTCGCTTCTTTTAAACACGAAGTATTATATACATCTTTTGCGTTAAAAGACAGAATTTTACTTCAACAAGTACATTTAACCCAAAATTAGCTTTCTAAAGCATATTATACTATACAATCTGCAGCAGCAATCAGGTGAAAGTTCCAGTTCTATATCTATGATTGGCAAACAAAAAACATTTAACGATCGATTATTTTGTTGTTAATTCCACTCAAATTGTACGATTTTCATCCAAGACCTTCACAATAGGTAGTTCTTCCCCAAAAAAGGTGGTCGAACGGGATCGGAAACAGTGGGCGGACGTAAAATGCGAAAAACATCGTTTTTCCTATGCACTGTCTATGATTTTTGACCGGTTGAGCCGCCATCTTGGATTACTCATATATCTATGGACTGGCACGAGATTGCCGTCTCTGATAAATTGATTGGACCGCGAGCGCGCCTGAGCCCACAGTTAAATAAACATATTGAGCAGAATAAGGTCAGCGGTTGCTGTGGTGAGAGGAAGGGCCCATATTTCCACCATTTCCATTTTTGATCACTTTCTGGGCGGGACCCGCAGTTCAGTTGTGTATAGGTTTGTGGTAAGACAGACTACTGACCTATGTATAACTAAACTGCCGGTTCCTAATCATTTTGTATTGCATGAAATGTTTTCATTAATTGAAGGTCGCCATTTCGTTAAGCCATCCGAGATCTCACCACTGAGCTCTTTATATATACACGCGCATATAACGCACAACTTGTTCACGGTTGTCAACAGACGTGAACAAGGTTGTGCTACTCGCCGTGAACAAGTTGTCAACAAGTTGTTCACTAATGGTTCGAACAACTTGTTCACGGATAAATCAACAGTCATGAACAAGTTGTGCCAACAGCACATTTTTATAGCCAACAACGTTGTTCGCACATGATACAACATGTTGTAACAGCATGACGAAATAACGACGATGAACAACAATGTTACAAAAATAGTAAACATTGGTTGATGTATCAACACGTTCTTCGGTTGTTACAACATGCGTGAACAACGGTTGTTGTTTCATCAAGCTGTAACAACTTGTTGAAACAATGTTGTTCATTTATCAATGTTGTTCACATACGTCAACAACTTGTTACATCATTGTTCAGGCAACAATGCTGTGACAACTTGCGTGATTTTTACGCGTGTAACTGGAGAGCGTCGATTGAAGCCAAACATGGCGGACATGTAGGTATGAAGTACGTATAGTTTCAGACCTCTACGCGGTCTGATCAGGCACGATCTGGTCAAAAGACCGCGTATGAGACTGAAACTATACGTACATTTCGCCTACAGGAAATTAGTTTTTTTTCTAGAATAAGAACTTGTTGAAATACCTGTAAATTTCGGTATAACACATTAATTCTGTGCAAAATTTTTATCAATAGGTCTAGAGTCTTTGACTGCTTCAAAACTTGATGAGGCTCCAGTAAAGCAAGCTGATATCGTCCCTAAACAAAAAGCAAAAGTGAGAAGACGAAAGCGAAGCAAGGCGAAAGAAGAGAAAGATATGAAAGTGAATGTATTAGAAAAAGTGGTGGACACTTCGAATAGTATGAAACTTGAACGTCTAGACGGACTACATGATGACATGACGAAGAATGACGTGGCTAAGAATGACGTGACTAAGAATGACGTGGTTAAGGATGACGTTGCTATGAATGACGTGTCTAAGAATGACGTTGCTATGAATGACATGGCTAGGAATAACGTTGCTATGAATGACGTTGCTAAGAATGACGTTAAGAATGACGTGGCTGGGAATGACATTGACAAGAATGACGTTGGTAAGAATGACGCGGCTACGATTGACGTGACAGGTGTTGAAGATACTGCAAAGCAAGAAGGTCAAGCTGAAGTGAAGCAAAATGATACCAAAGAGTCGACGCCAAAGACAAAGGGAAAAACGAAAAAGTCTAAAGACGTAAAAAGTAAGTTGTGAGCGTTTTTTAACGTAGAATGGAGTTGTGTGGAGATGAGTAGAGTAGAACGGAGTACAGTAGAGTGGAAAGGAGTAGAGTGGAACGGAGTAGAGTGGAAAGGAGTAGAGTGGAAAGGAGTAGAGTGCAATGGAGTAGAGTGGAATGGAGTAGGGTGGAATGGAGTAGCGTGGAAAGGAGTAGCGTGGAAAGGAGTAGAATGGAATGGAGTAGAGTGGAAAGGAGTAGAGTGGAATGGAGTAGAGTGGAATGGAGTAGAGTGGAATGGAGTAGAGTGGAATGGAGTAGAGTGGAATGGAGTAGAGTAGAGTGGAATGGAGTAGAGTGGAATGGAGCAGAGTGGAATGGAGTAGGGTGGAATGGAGTAGAGTGGAATGGAGTAGAGTGGAATGGAGTAGCGTGGAAAGGAGTAGAGTGGAAAGGAGTAGTGTGGAAAGGAGTAGAGTGGAAAGGAGTAGAGTGGAAAGGAGTAGAGTGGAATGGAGTAGAGTGGAATGGAGTAGAGTGGAATGGAGTAGAGTGGAATGGAGTAGAGTGGAATGGAGTAGAGGAAAGGAGTAGAGTGGAAAGGAGTAGAGTGGAACGGAGTAGAGTGGAAAGGAGTAGCGTGGAAAGGAGTAGAGTGGAATTGAGTAGAGTAGAGTGGAGTGAAATGGAGTAGAGTGGACTGTGGAATGGAGTAGAGTGGAATGGAGTAGAGTGGAATGGAGTAGAGTGGAAAGGAGTAGAGTGGAAAGGAGTAGAATGGAAAGGAGTAGAGTGG
>OZ036007.1:13840140-13892640 GCA_964035015.1 Corallium rubrum
ATTTCATTTCCTCTCCTGTAATGTAACTAATCCCCAAGTCATCTCACGCCACTTTACTTTCTCACCTCACCTCGCCTCACGTGAAGTCACATCACTTCATCTCACGTCAACTTATGTCAACTCATTTTAGTCAAGCCACCTTACTTTACCTTCACGTCACCTCACCTCACCTCACCTTACTTTAGCTCTTCTCATTTCACCTCACTTTACTCCGCATTACATCACTTCACCTCACCTCTTCTCACTTCAGGTCTTTACCTCACCTCACTTTTCTCGCTCTCACTTCACTTCACTTCACTTCACTTCACCTTTACCTTTTCTCACCTCATCTCATCTTACCTCACTTCACCTCACCTCTTGTCACTTTACTTCGCATTACCTCACTTTATGTCACTTTACCTCACCTCACCTCACTTCGCTCTCACTTCACTTCACCTTACTTTATCTTTTCTCACCTCATCTCATCTTACCTCACTTCACCTCACCTCTTCTCACTTTAGCTTGCCTTACTTCGCATTACCTTTACCTCACCTCACTTCACTTCGCTCTCACTTCACTTCATCTTACTTTACCTTTTCTCACCTCGTTTCATCTTGCCTAACTTCACCTCACCTCTTCTCACTTTACCTCACCTTACTTCGCATTACCTCACTTTAGGTCACTTTACCTCACCTCACTTCGCTCTCACTTCACTTCACTTCACCTTACTTTACCTTTTCTCACTTCACCTCATCTCATCTTACCTCACTTCACCTCACCTCTCTCACTTTACGTCGTCTTACTTCGCATTACCTCACTTTAGGTCACTTTACCTCACCTCACTTCGCTCTGCTCTCACTTCACTTCACTTCACCTTACTTTACCTTTTCTCACCTCACCTCATCTTACCTGAGATGACGTGAGAATTAATTAGGTTAGGTGAGGAAGTGACGTGAGGTAAGGCGAGGTGAGATGAAATGAAATGAGAGGTAAAGTGAGGTGAGGTAAAGTGACCTAAAGTGAGGTAAGGCGAAGTAAAGCGAGGTAAATTGAGAAGAGGTGAGGTGAGATAAGATGAGGTGAGAAAAGGTAAAGTACTTCCCCTGACGTCACCTCACTTCATCTCACGTCATCTCATGTCACCTCAATTTAGTCCAGCCACCTCCCTTCACCTCACCTCATTTCACTCTCACCTCACCTTACTTTAGCTTTTCTCGCTTCTACCTCACCTCTTCTCACTCTTACTCTACCTTTTAGCGCTCTCTGAAGTTGGTGACGAGTTACACAAAGCACGCGAGTACTGGGGGATTGGTGAGAACTGTCCATGTAAAACAGAAACCAAGGCACTGGAAAACAAACCGACTGAAGAAGTACCGGACGAGAAAAAAATAGAACTAGCGACGACTGTTCCTCTTGACGAGAAAAAAATAGAACTAGCGACGGTTCCTCTTGTACAAACACCAAAAGCTGAGATCCCTTCCACAGAGCCTTCCTCAGCTGATGTTTTAGCAATTGAGGTTAAAACAGAAGCTGAGCCATTGTTAGAGGAATGTGTGGTTGAGAAAGCCCCAGAGCTGGTTTCAGAGGGAGAGAAAGAAGCTATTACAGAACTGACCGAAACTGAAGTTGTTGTTGATTGGACTGAAGATACGGAGATTAGGATGGATGAGGAGTGGGAAATTGTGAACGAAAGCGCGGCCGTCGTTGGTCACGGTATCGGGGCGTTGAGTTTGTTAATGGATTATGACTCACCCGTGTCCTCACCTGCTCAGTCACCAGTCGAAGTCATGGATTACGAGGAGAGCAAAGAGAAGACACCAGGTATGTGCCCTTAAGCCTTTATCGACCACTGTAGCCGTTAGCCAGACGATTTTACTCGTCAATAGGAGACCTCCTGGTCAATATTAAAGACTTATTAACCTCGTTTGCTCGGTCTGTACGGGAAAGTATTTGCCTGAGGTTTTCGTACAGACCGAGCGACGAAGGAGCGAGGTTTGTGCGATAAAACCGAGGGCAAATACTTTCCAGTACAGACCGAGCAAACGAGGTTAATAAGGAATTTATTATATGGCTATTGGTTCATTTTATTTTTAACCTTCGAGCGTTGTTTTCGTCTTCAGAGTATGCTGTTTACCTTACCTGTTGAATTTTTCGTGTCGCTTCTTGGCCTTCTTATTTACACCAGTTCGGCGTTTATTTGTCGTGTTTTTAGATAAACAGCTTTAAAGAAAACCAGCAGTGATGTTCCAACACATTTTATTGTTCAGAATATTTGAATAAAGATACCTATTACTCTTTTATTTGTATTCAAATCAACTCAGAAATGTTCCCGCCAAAACTTACAGGGCCGAGAAAAAAGCGTAGTGACCAGTCGGTCAATATCGTAAAATCCCGACCTCTCAGGAACCAATCAGCGTGCGTCGTTTTGCGTACGGACCGGAAATCAAACCCAGCCATATAATAAAGGGTTAATAAATTATCTCAATTAACCCTTTATCGACCACTGTAGCCTTCAGTATTTTACTGTGGCTAACGCCAGAGTATTTTACTGTGGCTAACGCCAGAGTATTTTACTGTGGCTAACGCCAGAGTATTTTACTGTGGCTAACGCCAGAGTATTTTACTGTGGCTAACGCCAGAGTATTTTACTGTGGCTAACGCCAGAGTATTTTACTGTGGCTAACGCCAGAGTATTTTACTGTGGCTAACGCCAGAGTATTTTACTGTGGCTAACGCCAGAGTATTTTACTCTGACTAACGCCTGACGATTTTACTGTGGCTAACGCCAGAGTATTTTACTGTGGCTAACGCCAGAGTATTTTACTCTGGCTAACGCCTGACGATTTTACTCGTCAATAGGAGACCTCCTGGTCAGTATAGGGTTTAAAGGGTCTATGAAACGAAAATTATGTCTGTCTTATTTGAAAGAGCACTTAAAATGACAATGTGACAAATTTTACAGTTTTTCATCTCCTTGAATTTGAATTTTGAATTTATCAAATTTGCCAATTAACGTGTGGCAGGAGAGAGGAACAGAACTTTCGTCCCAATTGACACCAAACTCCTAATGTGTAGACAACTAAGACCTAGGTGTTGATTTTACGGAGGGAGGAAAACCAGAGAACCCGGCGAAAAATCCTCGGAGCACAGGAGAGACCAACTAGACTCAACTTACATAAGTCCCAAGCTGGCGGAACGGAGTTATTCCCAAACGGTCACCCATCCAAGTACTAACCCCGTCCGACCGGGCTTAACTATTGGTGAGAGGCAGCGCCCTAACAGCACACGCCACCCGTGTTCTCCTTGCTTCGTTGTTGAGATATTTAGGGTTGCTTCATATGCAAGTAGTTATCTACTCACTTCCTGTAGTCATTTAAAGAGGCAACATCAAAATTTGAACTTGTCCAAATTATGTATGCTACGTCAAGATTTGGAAATCTTCTCCTAAAGGCTTCCCTTGTCCTTGTTGGGCTTCTTGTTTCATGATAGGAAAGTACCATGAATGCTCTTTCCTCGGGAGTGAATTGTTGTCCAACCATCTTAAGACGGATGAAGTAAAGGGCACTTCTGCCTACATGGCAAACATGTGCATGGAACTTTCGTGAGCATTGTTATTACCCCAAGGAACCCCACATGATTTGATGCCGCATTGCTTCATTTGGAATCAAACTTTATTCCCCTGTGGTCAGTTTTCACTTGCATATATATTCAAACTTGTATTCCGCACTTAAACAAAGCTGTGGTCAAAAACGGGATGGACGACATTCGTTTGGGACACCCTGTATTTTTCCAAATCTGTAGGTAGCATAGATAATTTGCATAATTTGGGCAAGATCAAATTTTGATGTTGCCTCTTTAAATGACTCCAGGAAGCGAGTAGATAACTATTTAGCTCTGAAAATTTCGGACAATAAAGAAGGAGTGATGGACTTTCGGCGTGATATAAAATTTACTTCTTATACCCAAATTAAAGAAGATGCAGTACAAAAACGGATGGGGGGCATTTTTTTTTGGGACACCCTGTATATATATATATATATATATATATATATATATATATATATATATATATATATATATATATATATATATAAGAACACAAAAGAGATACTAGAAGTTTCGAGCGAGATTGAAAGGGATTGCAAATGTGATATCTTGATTTCTGTTGACCCGTCAGCAAGTTTAGAGCAATTTGTGTAAAAATTTGATTTTAGTTCAGAAATCCTCCTTAGTTGTTAGGTGAATTGTACTTCGTAATCGAATTCTTAAAGTGGCACTACGATGAAAAAATCGTCAGTCTTTGGATCTTATCATAAAGTACATTTAAAGTAAGGATGAACGGCGTTTGTGGTTTGTCAATATCTCATCTCAAACTCATTAATAATTCATGAGGAAAACACACAGGAAATCAGTGCCGTGTCTGTGGTTTGGATATCGGAGGAAGAAATTACATAAATTAAGCAAACTTTTACCTTGATTTTCTCTTAAAATACTGATTTGTTTGAGGTGCTATATCATACACTCGGAGGAGTGTTTCATCAGGATATCCAAACACTTCGAAGTTTGTTCAAAAACCTCGGCTTCGCCTCGGTTTTCAACAAACGTCTTGGTGTTTGGACATCCTGATGAAACACTCCTCCTCGTGTATGATATATTACATAAGTTCAAGAGATATTCACGTTTTGGAAATATGCCAATGCTATGGCTGATGACGTCATTTACTCTAAACGAGCGAAATGAAAATCGTAAAATAAGGAATATCTTTAGAAATAAACAATAGAACGTGCTTAAACTTTGTATGCTTATAGTATCCAATAAATACACTTCTTTGTGGAATCTTTGTGATTGCCATGGTAAGCGCATGCTCTCAGGCTACTCTAAGTCTTAAAAAGGGAATTATCATTTTGCCTTATTGTTTAACAAAAGGTCCGCTATGCGTACATGTATCTGCGCCAAACCCACAAGACCTTGACAAGTGATTCTCACAGTGGTGGGGTATTCCCAGGCGGTCACCCATCCAAGTGCGATCTTGGAAAATTTTGTAAGATCTTAAGAAAAATCTTATAAGATTTTTACACGTAGATCTTATAAGATTTTATCGAGATCTTATAAGATAATTAAAGATCAGAGAAAGTACACTTTCAATTCTCTGACCAAAATAATTTTTTATCATGACTCAGAAAAACTGTGGTAGATCACAGTCAAAAGTTTACTATAAGCCACGTTAAAAATACTTACCAGTTTTATCAGCAATATCCCCCCTGTCTCCGAAATGTTTTAGTGCAAAGCTTTGTCGGAAATATAGAATTTAATGGCTAACTGAAGATATATCCCAATACAGCTGTTGAGCCGGACACAGCGGGTCTAAAGTATACCCCTGAATCGCCTGTAGGTAAGGTTTGTGCCATTTTGGAAACTTATACCGTTAGATGGAGCGTTAATTCTGTACAACAAATGTGAATTAAAAAAATCGTAGAATAGCAACGGAGAAAAATCTATTTGAACTGAGATGAGCGCCAAATATCAAATGTCAATTATCGGGTCAAACGCAATCATACTAAAAGTATCCCTGAATCGTCTGTAGGTTTGTGCCATTCACGAAACTGTCTTCTACAGTTAGATAGAGCGTTAAGTACTCTACAACATAAATAGAACCCTGAAAAGTCATAGTGTTTTAGTCAAAAACTTTGTCGGAAATATAGAATTTAAAGGCTAACAGCCGTATTGGGATATATCTTCATTGCAGTTGAGCCGCCCGCGGATACCGCGTTTTTAAAGTATACCCCTGAATCGTCTGTAGGTTTGTGCCATTCACGAAACTTCAACAGTTATATAGAGCGTTAAATTCTGTACAACATATGTGAATTAGAAAACATGGTATAGAATAGCAACGGAGAAAAGGCTATTTGAACTGACGTGAGCGCAAATATCAAATATCAAATTGCATTATTAACGCTATTTACTTGACATACGGTCAAACCACGTCATATTTAAAGTAAATCCCTGAATCGTCTGTAGATTTGTGCCATTTGGGAAACTTGTACGGTTAGATAGAGCGTAAAATTATGTACAACGTATGTGAATTAGAACAAATCGTATAGAATAGCAAACGGAGAAAAATCTATTTGAACTGGGATGAGCGCAAATATCAAATTGCATTATTATGCTATCACTTGGTGTACGGTCAGACGCAATCAATTTAAAGTATTCCCGAATCGTCTGTAGGTTTGTGCCATTCACGAAATTCGTACAGTTAGATAGAACGTTAAATTATGTACAAGATATGTGAAGTTGAAAAAATCGTATAGAATAGAACCCTGAAAATCGTAGTATTTTAATCCAAAACTTTGTCGCTTCGGAGGACTTCGTGATATGGCGGACGAAATATTGTTACACCACAGCACACACTACAGGTCAGTGGTTACCCAAAAAAGCTAACACACATACATACATACACACACACAACACGATAGCAATATATCTGCGCGTTGCGCAGATACAAAAATAGAAAGATTTAAACGTTTGAATTACAATGCCTACATGAGCTCTAATCTTCACTTTTATTCGCTTGAGTAAACGCTACTTGATTGCTGATAAATAAGCAAATTTAATTTTAACATCGGAGGAGGCCAGGCACCATCAGTTTCCATGAAAACAACTAATGTTCTAAACAACTAAAGGGTATTTTATTTAATACTATAAGCATGCAAAATCTGAGCACTTTCTATTGTTTATTTCTAGAGATATTCCTAAATCTTGGGTGGAGTGAGTAACCTTGGGTGGAGTGGGCAAACTCATGTGCAGTGTGCTAACTCGGGTGGATTGGGCAATCTTGGGTGGAGTGGGCAATCTTGGGTGGAGAGGGCAATCTTGGGTGGAGTGGGCAATCTTGGGTGGAGTGGGCAATCTTGGGTGGAGTGGGCAATCTTGGGTGGAGTGGACAATCTTGGGTGGAGAGGGCAATCTTGGGTGGAGTGTGCAATCTTGGGTGTAGTGGGCAATCTTGGGTGGAGTGGGCAATCTTGGGTGGAGTGGGCAATCTTGGGTGGAGTGGGCAATCTTGGGTGGAGTGGGCAATCTTGGGTGGAGTGGGCAATCTTGGGTGGAGTGGGCAATCTTGGGTGGAGTGGACAATCTTGGGTGGAGTGGGCAAGGGGGGTGTCACATTGGTCACAGACTGCACAGATTTGCTTGTGGCGTAGGCTAAAGGTTTTTGTCCCATTGGAGGCAGCACTTCACTTGCGATAGTAATTTCTAGTTTCTAGAGATATTCCTAATTTTACGATTTTCATTTCGCTCGTTTGGAGTAAATGACGTCATCAGTCATCTAATTTGCATATTTCAAAAACGTGAATATCTCTTGAACGAGATGAGATATTGACAAACCACGAACGCCGTTCAAAAGACTGACGATGTTTTCATCATAGTGACACTTTTAATGTACAGTTTTAATTTTGAAGTTTGCAGCTGAGAATTTTAACAGAAGACAATCAAGGCTAAGGTCCCAAATGTAACTCTTTAATAGAGGTTTGACTTCTTTTCCCTATACACTATACCGTTTTTTTCTTAGCTGAAACAGCTCTGACGTCACGACCTTCGGCAACCACCGGTGAGTCATCGAGCGACGTTCGGTCTTGTGAAGTGGAGGATTTCTCTGCTCTCATTCAACCGAGGATTACCGACGAGCTGCCGGCGCCTCATTCGTGGATTTGTACTCGACCGATGTTGAGACTTCATAACGCACAACACGAAGGCAATCTCAAAGCTTTTCAGTCAAGATGGGAGAAAGGAGAGGTAGCTAAACTATGCAGAGGGGGGCTGGGTGCGTGTACTGAATGCAGTTAATGTAACCTTTTTTTTTCTTATCTTTTCAGCCTGTTCTTGTCAGCTGTGTACATAAAAACATGAAACGTTCTCTGTGGACCCCAGAAGGATTCGCAGAAGAATTCGGTATGGAATTAACAACACTACAGATCACAGTACGATACAACATGAGACAATACAATACAATACAATACAATACAATACAATACAATACAATACAATACAATACAATACAATACAATACAATACAATACAATACAATACAATACAATACAATACAATACAATACAATACAATACAATACAATACAATACAATACAATGCGATGCGATGCGATGCGATGCGATGCGATGCGATGCGATGCGATGCGATTCAATACCATACGATACGATACGATACGATACGATGCGATACAATACGATTCAATACGGTACGATTCAATACGGTACGATACGATACGATACGATACGATACAATACGATACAATACGATACGATACAATACGAGGCAATACGATACAATACGATACAATTCAATACGATGCAATACGATACAATACGATGCAATACGATACAATACGATGCAATACGATGCAATACGATGCAATACGATACGATACAATACGAGACGGGACGAGTGGGACGAGGCGAGACCAGACGACACGAGACCAGACAATGCCATGCGATGCGAGACGAGACGAGTCCAGACAATACAATAGTATTTTATTTTGTTTGATATGTAAATTAAACATCTCGACGTCACATGTGCATAATGACTTATCCGTGAAACTTATATCACTGCTATTATCAAACCAAATTAATTCTAAGAAAGCATGTGGGTGTATGTTTCTTCTACAACACCAAACATGCCGAATTCTCAAGTAATTATATTTGATAGTAGCAAAGATATATAACTTTATCTGATAACTTATTATGCACATGTGGCGTCGAGATGTTTAATTTGCTTATCAAACAAACTGAAATATTGAGATATTTCAGTTTTTTTGATAAGCAACGAAGCAAGGAAATGAAAAACTGCAAGAGATGTTACTCCGTCATTTTAAATATTCTTTCAAATAAGACAAACTTAATTGCACTTTAAAAATGTGAGTTTTATTGTTACTTTTGGTGTATATTTTTGCTCTAGGTTCAGAAAAAGCAGACGTCGTCAACTGTAAGACGTGTACTACGATCGAGAAACTTGAGATTGGTACTTTTTGGCGGGGCTTTGAAAGCGTCAAAGGTATGATGTTTAGGCCCCCACTATACCGGTTAGCTTTTGTGCCGGCACGAAAACCATATCGAATAGGCCTTCTGTTCACACACAATACCCCTGCTCCGGCACAATTTCTGTGCCGGCACGCCGCTCCGATCTCGAAAGAGGTACATCTTGTATCGGATAGCTTTTTGTGCCGTTCCGGCTTCAGTGTGAACGGAGTTCGAAATCGTTCCGGATGTAAACTGATAGAATAGAGCGTGGGAATTGGTTGTATCGTCAGGTTTTCGTGCCGGCACAAAAGCTATCCGGTATAGTGTGAGCCGGGCCTTAGTTACATTAACACAGAACAATTATTGTATACTATTGTGAGTCTGTCGAGCTACTCCGCTACTGCAGGGCATTGAAATCCCTTACGTTCAAGTAAATAGTACTTGTTCACGAAACTTTTTCAATTCTTGCTGGAAATCAATTCGTAAAAATGTTTTCTACTTTTTTGTGCCCTAAAGCCATCCGGACCTTGGATTCGCGTCTAATTGTTCGACTGCTCAGTCCGCCCCTACATAGACCACTTTCACAATTGCCGACACTTTTAAATATTCTTTTATGCCCATCTAAATGAGCCTTTTTGAAGCAAAAATTCTTTTAAATTGTAAACGCACAAACGAGGCTAGAAAGGCTTCGATCACGTGAATGCGCCTGGCGTCAATCGTTCTCTCACTCTCACATTCAACCTTTCACCTCGAACGCACGCTGCTTCTAATCGATCTGATCGTTCATATGACATAATCTAATGGAGCATCTGTAATTTCGAAATTACAACTTTGAATTCTGATCGAGTGTGACTAAGACGGTGTAAGAAAATTATGTAGAACTGCTCCCATCGGTTCATTTTTGTAATCGATTGATCGTTGTGAACAATCGATTAATATCGATCGATTAATATCGATTAATCGTATTGATTAAATATGTCATGAATTAAATACGACATGTCCATGGTGGTTTGTCCATTCAAAGGAAGGGGGTGCTTTTATAAAGTTTTCACTAAATTTGTTGGGGATTGCCTCCCTTGTTGTCGCCCAACAATTCAGTCACTATTCACGTTTTAAATCACTGTTTAATCACGGTTATAGATTGCGCACTTTCTCGCGCTCTCACAGTTCACACAAGAGACATGACAAGACAGAGACAATGTTTAGTTTACACTTGACACTCCTAAATGATACTGCGATACTATTGGCTAATCAATTTATGAATAATTGATTTAACTAAGGTGTGTTCGTAATCAATCATTACTTATCTGTTTAACAAAACAAAATAAATCATTCCGGCATCATGCTGTGCAAGGTTGTTATAGACGATCCAATTATTGTTAAGTATAATCGATTGTGGAAAAAAAAACGAAAAAATAATCGATTAATTGGGAGCAGCTCTAAAATTATGTCCCGTTTCGTTCTCTTTTCGTTTAACTAAATTTTGCGTTATCTTTTGTTAGATCGCCCTCTTGATAGCAAAGGAGAATCGACACTCTTGAAACTTAAGGTAAGAATAATTGCACGTACTTTTTGTCAAGTGGCTCAACGGGATACAGCGGGCTGAGACGTCAACCGTTAGATCGGGCTGTGGATCTCAACGAGATACAGCGGATTGAGACCTCAACCGTTAGATCATGTTGAGGATCTCAACGGGATACAGCGGATTGAGACGTCAGCCGTTAGATCATGTTGAGGATCTCAACGGGATACACCGGATTGAGACGTCAACCGTTAGATCATGTTGAGGATCTCAACGGGATACAGCGGATTGAGACGTCAACCATTAGATAATGTTGAGGATCTTAACGGGATACGGCGGATTGAGACGTCAACCGTTCGATCGGGCTGTTGATCTCAACGGGATACAGCAGATTGAGACGTCAACCATTAGATCATGTTGTGGATCTCAACGGGATACAGCAGATTGAGACGTCAAATCGTTTGATCGGGTTGAGTACCTTGTAGCCTTGAACGGTTACAGCGGGTTAAGACGTCAACCTGTTGGATCCCAACCAGATACAGCGCATTGGGACGCCAACCCGTTAGATCGGGTTGAGCACCTCGTGGCCTTGATCGGTTACAGTGGGTTGGGACGTCAACCTGTCGGATCGGGTTGAGTACTTTGTGGCCTCGATCGGGTACAGCGGCCTCAGGTGTCAACTCGTCATATTTTATTGAGGACCTTGTGGACGTCTGTATTTCAATATTTGTAACGTATAGTTATTCAACATGTTCTGTTTCACTTCTAATTTGGATGTGCTTTATATTTGTATATCAACGCATAGGATTGGCCTCCAGAAGCTGATTTTGTTGAGAAAATGCCTACCAGGTTGGTTTTATCTGAATATCATTCAGCTATAACTAATTCATGTTTCTAGCGTTGGTTTTCACTTTTAAAATTTATAAAGATGTGCATCTTTATTTAATATTCAATTCATTTCAATTCAATTCATTTATATTTATATTCAATTCATAAATGTGATGATGGTGTTGGTTTTGGTTTTGGTGGTGATAATGATGATTTGATGATCGTATCGTGGTAGCGGTGGTGATAATGGTGATGGTGGTGGTGATGATGGTAATGATGTTGATGATGGTGGTGATACTAGTGATGATGGTTGTAATGATGGTCGTGGTGATCATGGTAATATTGGTGATGATAGTAGTATGATGGTGATGGTGATGACGGTGGTGATGGTAGTGGTGATGATAGTGGTGTGGTGGTGATGGTAGTAATAATGGTGATAATGATGGTAGTGATCATGGTGTGGCGGAGATAATAGTGATCACGATTGTGGTGATCATGATGGTAGTGGTGGTGATGATAACGTGTTCTTTACCGTTTAGTTTTCGCTGTTATATTTATCTTGCCTTGTTCTTGGGGCGCTCTCATTTAACAAAACCTTATTGAAAACCCACGCTTGACCAGCGAGTTTACTATTGTGATAGAACAGATCAGTTGAACGGAGTTTTTGTTTTCAGATTCCAGGATTTGATGGCCGCTTTGCCACTACAGGAATACACGAGTAGAAGTGGATCGAGAAACTTAGTGGCAAGGTAACTGCTGTAATAATTAATTTTAGAGAAGTTTATTCCAGAATACATGTTGTTTTTCTTAGGGATGAGCCAATAATCGGATATTTATCGGTAGAAGCCGGTAATCAGCAACTTTCAGGCTTATCGGTTATCGGCCGATAACATCAACATATATCGGCATATATATCGGCGTTTCCGATAAATAACATGCTGCCCTGATGCTGGCTTTTTTCTAGTGATATTTCCTTCGTTTATCAAGAAATACACCAACTTATATAAGACGCATTCTGTTCCACAATGAAACTGTCAAATTTAATTAATTTGCTGTAAAAATACTTAAAAATGAATGTTTACGAATTACGACTTTACATCGTTATAGTCATTCATTTACCGTACTTGATACTTTCCCAAATTAAATTGATTACTAGAGTACATTAAATATTGTATAATCACGTTTCTTTTACTGGTCTATCAGTTCTTGTTTAATACGTTTTGCCGACGTTTCGCCCTAAATTCAAGTGCTAAAATTCTTGACTAACATCGGTAACTACCGATACCAATATCGGTAACTACCAATATATCGGCCGATAAGCCCGCAAATCATATCGGAATTTATCGTATCGGTAAATTGGATTTTTCATTATCGGCTCATCCCTAGTTTTTCTTATCATAGATGTAGATTATAGCGCTCTAAATAGTGAAGTATTAAGACGCCGGTCAGGACAGTCAGGAATATCTACCGGGAGTTCCAATAGCTCAGTGGTTAGAGCGCTGGTATATGTTAAGGTGGCGCAATAATTTGAAGGACTCGTGGGTATTTGTAATTATATTGTTTAGATTGCCAGATTTTTTCGTCAAACCAGATCTTGGACCAAAGATGTACAATGCTTATGGTATGATATTTATATTGATCTTGTATTTTTAGTTAAGTATAGTATGGTGTGGTTTGTGGCGTTGTGTGACGTGGTGTTGGATTTGGTGTGGTATGGTATGGTATGGTATGGTGTGGTATAGTGTGGTGTGTGGTGTTAGATGATATGACGTGGTATGGTGTGACGTTGGATGATAGGGTATGATATTGTGAGTGGTATGGTGTGGTGTGTGATCGGGTGTGATCGGGTGTGGTGTTGGATGATATATTATAAAATAACATGTATGCTAGCAAGCGCTGATTGGTCAATACCCATGTTTGGATCAGGCTATCCAAACACGGAAATTTGCAAGAAATTTTGAGTGACGCCTTTTATAGACTTTAATCTAATTTTTTTAGTACTGCATGACACAAATAAATAGCATTGAAATTACTAAAATAGTATTGGTAACTATAAGGGCTTCAACAGGGAAAAAGGTTTAAATAAGCGACGGCGAAGAACTAAATGTCGAATTACAAGCAAACAAATAATTTCTTGCACGAATCTTAAAGTTAAAAAACACCGTCTTCGAGTCTTTTTCAGGCAGTAAAAAACAACAACACTATGTTTATATACTGTGAGAGAACTATAACCAAGCATGAAATTGTTTTTCGGCCCTGTTGGGTTCAAGAGCCCAGCTAAACTTGCTAAAATATACGGTATAGTTCGTACTTTAATACGGTAAACAATACAACGTGATTTGGAAAGTATACGTTTTGAAAACGATCTTAAAACAGAATAACATTCTGTACAAATACCTTTCATTTTCTTGGCTGATGAACTCACTTGGTAAAAGAAAAAGACTTTGTCGATATGAAGTAAAATACCCAAGAGCTCTCGACATAAAATCCAAATCTGCCGATGAAAATATTTTTTCGGAAGCTTCAGTTTCAGCCGCTTTTTACGGCCAAGAATATTTTTCTTGTATTTGCTCTAAAACCACGAGCCAGACGCTGAGGCGATTGATTCTAGCAATGTTTAAGCGTTTTCCTAATAATATTCGCTGTTCTCGATGGCCAGAGTTCACTTCTTTATTGACATTCCCATCTTTAATGTTGAATTTGTCGGCAACATAATTTTCGGATTACTTTCTTTCTCGTTTCGCTCGCCCTGCAGCTCGTCACCAAGACGTTACAATGCGAAATGTGATTGGTTGTTTATGCGTCTGGGGAAAAATAGGCGAAACGTGATTGGTAGTTGATGAATTTCGGGAGAATATGTATTCCTATCACTATTTTTTTCCACAAAATCAGTTATTTTATTGTCGGTCATTTTATAAAAGAAATACCTAATGGGTTTCCATGTTTGGATAGCCTGATCCAAACACTCGGGATGTTGCTCGACTTTCTAAAGGTAAAAAACACTCGCCTAGCGGCTGTTTACGCTTTTCGAAAGTCTCGCAACATCCCTCGTGTTTGGATCAGGCTATCCAAACATGGAAACCCATTAGGTATTTCTTTGGTGGGCTCTTTCTTGGCGGGCTCCCCACAAAGTAAGCAATGGCAAACAGACTTGCTAGCGAGCCAACAACAGCAGAATAACAATGTTTTATATCCAGAAACTGTATCTACGCCTTGTTTATTTTAAACAGTATGTTTACATTGAGTGGAGCTTGCCAGTTTTTTTTGAAAAACGATGCGCGCGCAACACCCTGAAACTCGCCTATAGAGTTGATGTTCGCGGGCCTAAATATGTTTTGGCCCGACTCAGGCTTGTTTTAGCCGGAGCCGAAAGCGAGGGTTAAAATTAGGTCTGAGAAGGGCCACAAACATATTTATGCCCAAGAACATCAACTGTATTACTATTGTAATAATTTTAGTGGGCATTTACAAGAAAATCAAAGACCGTATACGGTAAACAGTATCTTGAACAGTGCCACTTCCGCGTTGGCGTGTATTTCATTGCAACAAATATTTACATAACTCATAACTTACATGTAACTTGGCAGAAAAATTCAACATTTGCCTTCAAAACAATTTTTGCTCTGAAATATCGCCAAGTAAAGTATACAATTCCATAAACAATAAACTAATAGTGATTTAGAACTGTTAAAATGATAGGCTCAAATCAGCGGGATAAAGTATATTTGAACCTGCTGAATTCTCCATTTTAGCCCGCAAAATACACAATGCCCGATAAAATTATTAGAATATGATATAGTATGGATGGGTTGCTATGTAATATATCATACACGAGGAGGAGTGTTTCATCAGGATATCCAAACACTGAGACGTTTGTTGAAAATCGAGGCGAAGCCGACGTTTTTGAACAAACTTCGAAGTAATATGTAAAGGCCTCCAATTCGGACTAGACCGGGTTTTCAAGTTCGAGGAATTCGTTCCAGTCCGAGGCGAAGCCGAGGACTGGAACAAATTCCGAGTACTTGAAAACCCGGTCTTGTCCGAATTGGAGGCCTTTACATGACTTCTCAAAATCACTTAGTGTATTCCCAAAATGAATTAGTGCATTAGTAATTAGTGTATGGATGAATAACCGATTGTGTGAAGTAATATTTCAAGTCCTCTGCCCAGTACTTCCCTGGTGCAATTCAGCGCTTCTGATTGATTGATTATCTCATGAATTATTAATGAGTTTGAGAAGTGTTTGTATATCCTGATGAGACACTCCTCCGAGTGTATGATATAGCATCTCAAACAAATCAGTATTTTAAGAGAAAATCGGGGTAAAAGTTTGCTTAATTTATGTAATTTCTTCCTCCGATATCCAAACCACCGACACGGTACTGATTTCCTTTGTGTTTTCCTCATGAATTATTAATGAGTTTGAGATGTATAGTATGTGGTGTATGGTGTAATGTATATTAATTTACAGTGTACCGCATTATGATATTATTGTTGTGTGCGTCGATTTATGTTATGTTATGTTATGTTATGTTATGTTATGTTATGTTATGTTATGTTATGTTATGTTATGTTATAGACTTATAGCAGATAGTGTTGTATGGTATTTTGGATGTCGGTTAATCCTAGTCTCCCTCGCAGCCGTTGTTAGGGTCGGTCCTTAATCCGCGTGTATTGTCTTTCTCTTTGTGTGATGTAACAGGTAACGCTGCATTTCCCAGTGCTGGAACAACCAATCTTCACATTGATATGTCTGATGCTGTTAACGTTATGGTAAGTTTGAAGCAACTGTTAACATCGTGATAGAAATGAAGGTCGAAAGTGTTAAGAGGATGATGTACTACCGAAATACTCCTAGAGGAAGTCTAGCGTTCCGTCAGAATCAGATAACACTGAGTTTGTTCTAAATAATTCTTCATATATCGATATTCTTCACTAGTAACCGAAGGTCGCGGATTCGAATCCTAGCCGCGGTCGAGTAGAGTTTTCCCTACTCACTCGGACCGGTATGGTTCGTCACTTGAAGTGGCATCTATTTTTTCATAGGTATTGATATTTCTTCATAGTAAAGCAGTGAAGTAAAAATCGTTCGCTAACTTTCAACAGCCAATCAGAATGGCGAACGATATTTTTTCACGGTGAAAAAACATCGTTCGTCCAATCAGGACGACGAACGACAAAATTTCACTAGTGAAAAATTATCGTACGAGTTGTTACGTAATGCAGAAGGAGCAGCAGCGGACGACGAAAGCCGGAGAGGCGAAGATAGATTTCGAAGACGTTTTACACAAATGGCCGTCGTATCTGAACTTTGAAATTGAAGGGAAATTGAAGCTTTGTTTCGTTGGACGTAGGGAACAATCAGGTTACTTTATTAAAGGAAAAGAAGAACAGAAAACTTTCAAAAGGACACAAACGTATACAGAAAAGCATAATGAAGAAAAGCTGAAAACAGAAACATGGAGATAATGATAGCAACAGAGCTCGAGCACTATTTTGTCGGAGTTTCTGGTCAAAGTTCGTGCCAAAACTGAGCCACTATGCGAACCGATTTCTCTACGAGGTTGAATTTGACCAGTTTTTACCGAAAGATATTTCAAAGATAAAATAACGGCAAGAACTATTCATGATTTGGTTTTCGAGATCACAGCAAACTTGTTTATATATCTATAGCAAAAACAAAGTCAACCAACTAGCATCCTCTGGCTCTGAGCTAGAAAACAGTCCTCTTAAGTTTCGCTTGTCTTTGTTAAGAAATCTCAATGTCTATGAAATAAACAAATAACATCATGGTAAATGCTTTGTACGATTTTTATACACTCGTTGTGAATTATAATAAAACTCACTCGCTCGTACCTCGCTCGTTCGTTTTATGATATTCACAACTCGTGAATAAAAATCGTTCGCAAGCATTTACCATGAAGTAATCTCTATATATCCATTATTCTCCACCCGAGTTGTCCCACGATAATTATTCCAACAACATAAGATAAGAGTTAAGTCTCTCGATATTGAAGAAACCATATAGATTTCAAATTCAAAATATCAAATATAAAGGCGGTTTTCCACCAGGCGAAAAATGTCGCGCGAAGCGACATTTTCTTTTGTCTCGCAAGCTCTCGAGTGGAACTAATGAGCCAAGAAAAAAGAAAAATGTCGAGTCGGTCGACAAATGTCGCCCAGTAGAAAACCGCCTTTAGCCACGACAAAAGAAAAAAGTCGCTTCGCTCGAAAAATATCGCCTAGTGGAAAACAGCCTTAAGGCCGATTTCCACAAGGCTGAATTTTCCGTGCGGAGCGGAAATTTTCTTTGTCTTGTGATTTCTCGGGTGGAACAAATTAGAAAAGACAAAGAAAAATTACGCTCCGCGCGCAAAATTCCGCCTAGTATCATCATTCCACGACGTGCTCCCAGCTTGCTCAGTCGGTAGAGCGTCGGACTTGTAACCGAGTAGAGTTTTTCTCTACTTATCCGGTATGGTTCGTTACTCGGAGTAACACCTAATATCATTATTTTTTCATATCATAACTCAGCCTAATTTTCGCTTCATGGGTGTTATATTTAACAATTAAACAACAAGAAGTCTTATCAAACATTGTTCTAAATTTTCAGATAGTTTTACCTTTTTGTTTGCAGTAGTCTCCCCATTCAAAATGTAGAGTAATTCGATGGCACATGATAAACAATCGCTCACAATAAACGAGATTGTAATTACTTTGCTTTAAATTTGGTGTAGATATACTCCATAGACATAAGCGAATTCATTTTCTTATTCGAAAATGTCAAACTGAATAAATTTCCATTTCTTTCTTCACTCGTACAAAAATTTTAGCAGACGCCATGTTTGATTTTTTAGCCTAGTTTCCAGGTTTCGCTTGCGGCGTGAATATGTCGTGGCTTTTAATTGGTCAGAATTGGAGTATTCCAGCTATAAGAAGGTTTATCACTGGACAACGCTACTAGTGGTCTATCACCAATAGACCACTAGTAGCTCAGCCAATCAGAAAACAAACCGGATTTTAGTCCACTAGTTGGTTGATACTATTAGAGAGCTTAAGCATATTAGGCATTTTTGAGACACGGACGGTGACCGGAGGAACAGGAATACAATACAGAACTACTGAACCGCGTATTCTTTCGAAATACCTTTTTTACCCAAAATAGAGGCTATGAATAATCACATATCTAAACTGTTAGCTCATAAGCTTAAATTTCATCTTTATATAAAAATACAGATTCTCTATTTTATATTGTGATGTAATGAAATTATCCCCCTTAAAATACAAGCGTTCTACTTTAAAAGCATGTCTCATTGTAGTAAAACCACGATGACAGGCTTCAACGTTCTAGAAGTTCCCGTCGTCTCAAGAACGTGAAAATGCTCTCAATGACGTCTTGTGTAGAACGACGACGGCGTTAATTTTGCTCTTGGAATTTTAAATTGCTCATTATCATTGTTTTGAATGAAAAATGCTATTGAATTCAATCGCCGTCCGTGGCTATAAAACGTATGTTGCGTAAGCTCTATTATGTATTATTATATGACTGGGTTTGATTTCCGGTCCGTATGCAAAACGACGCACGCTGATTGGTTCCAATACGCTTTTTTCTCGGCCCTGTAAGTTTTGGCGGGAACATTTCTGAGTTGATTTGAATACAAATAAAAGAGAAATAGGTATCTTTATTCAAATATTCTGAACAATAAAATGTGTTGGAACATCACTGCTGGTTTTCTTTAAAGCTGTTTATCTAAAAACACGACAAATAAACGCCAAACTGGTGTAAATAAGAAGGCCAAGAAGCGACAAGAAAAATTCAACAGGTAAGGTAAACAGCATACTCCGAAGACGAAATCAACGCTCGAAGGTTAAAAATAAAATGAACCAATAGCCATATAATAAATTCCTTATTAACCTCGTTTGCTCGGGCTGTACTGGAAAGTATTTGCCCTCGGTTTTATCGCACAAACCTCGCTCCTTCGTCGCTCGGTCTGTACGAAAACCTCAGGCAAATACTTTCCCGTACAGACCTCGCACTCGGTTAATAAGTCTATAATATTGACAGGCAGCGTCTAAGAGACAGCACACTGTTTCTTCTTCTTCTAGGTTTATGTTGGAGTTCCTAAAGATAAAGAATATGGTGACCAGGAACGTCGAGGTAAGTGGGGAACTTGGCGTTTTAGTATGTTAGTGGACCTGTCCGAAAAAACCCGCCCCTCCTCTTTTTAAGGGGGCAATACACCTGAATTTTGTAAAAAAAAATAATTTTTGTGATTCATTCACAGTTTTGATTTTGTTGGACTTTAAATAGGATTTTAAAAAATCATGTTTTTCGCACATTTATAACTCCTCAAGTTTTTAATCAATTTATCTGACATTTTCAGCATTTGTTATTTTATATATTTTCAGCAAAATTATGATAGCAATTTAGGAAGGGGGATGTAGTTTTTGAAATATTGTTAGTGAAACTCAGAAACTGTATAATTATTTACTTTTTGTTGCTATGGCAACAGAGACAAAGATTCTACAAATTCCCATCATATTTTAGGTTTATCCCTAAACTACTTTAAAAAGTGTTTTCGAAGCAACTTGGTGATGTGTTTTTGAGGGGTATTGGGTGAGGCCATTTTGACAATTTGACAATTGATCGCCTCAAATGTAAATTATAATGTAAATAATCCAAGTCAATTTAGCTTTAATATATTGCTCAATTCCTGTAGTTTCAGAAAATATATGGTTGTCCATACTTTGGTTCAACACTTCATGAGATAAAGCACACCAAACTATCAACACCGTAAATAAACATAATTCAGGTGTATTCCCCCTTAAGGTGGTCCATCTTGTACATTAGGTCATTTGCGTATCAAAAAAGTGGGATAAGGTATTAGACATTGAAATTTAGCTAAGGTCATGTGACCACAAACCAACCAATGACAGTCATCGTTGCATCCAGTCAGTGAAACTCTAGCTATATAACAATTTAAATTATTATATCACTGGGCTGGTGTTTGGCCTATGTATGCACACTGATTGGTTGCTGAGAGGCCCGGAAAAAAGCGTATTACTCTCACGAGCCAGCACCTCTCATGAGAGGACAGTACATTTTTGTACGGACTGCTAAGTTTTGGCTGGAAAATTTCTGAGTTGATGTGCGAAAATAACAGAGGATTGGGCATATTTGTTGGATAATTTTGAACAACAATACGTCCCGGGATATTAATTTCCCTTTTCTTAAAAGTTGTTTTAAACATTTAAACGGGGAAAAGTAAGTCGCGACTTAAAGGGATACTCCAGGCCCAAAACAAGTTTTGTTCAAATAAAAGACCTATGTGAGCTTACCTCCGAATGGCTATTAGGGGCCGTTTACATGAATCCGGATTGAGTTTCAATCCGGATTGAACTAATTCCGCTTCTGATTAAATCCCTTTATCTCTTTACATGAATTTGGATTGAGATTAGCTCATTCCGGATTGAGTTCAATCCCGGTTCTCATTCCGGATTGAAATTTCGTTCCGGAATCATATAAAGGCGGTGCGAGATATCATTCCGGAATGAAAAACGTGACAGAGGATTGGAACAAACAATGCATGCGTGTTTTCTAATATTTACGGATTTCAGATTTTATGCGAATTTCAATCCAGAAACCCAATTCCCATGTAAACACGGATTGACTTCGCATTTCAATCCGGATTGAAACTCAATCTGGATTCATGTAAACGGACCCTTGGTTTCCTTCAAATATTTTTAGTTTGGGAGAAATTTGACTTTGTTTGCCGTATTTTCCACCGCTTTCGCCCGCAATCAAGCAACAATGGTATATGGAAAATACGGCAAACAAAGTCAAATTTCTCCCAAACTAAAAATATTTGAAGGAAACTAATGGTCACATAAGTCTTTCATTTGAACAAGACTTATTTTGGGCCTGGAGTATCCCTTTAATTAAGACGCGTCCTATTTAAGTCGCGAACACACTCGTATAAACGGTCAATTTCTAGTAAGTCACGACTTATTTTGGACTAGCTTTCAACCTTGTTCTTATTTTAGTCGCGACTTATTTTGGACTAGCTTTCAACCTTGTTCTTATTTTAGTCGCGACTTATTTTGGACTAGCTTTCAACCTTGTTCTTATTTTAGTCGCGACTTATTTTGGACTAGCTAACCTTGTTCTTATTTTAATCGCGACTTATTTTGGACTAGCTTTCAACCCTGTTCTTATTTTAGTCACGACTTATTTTGGACTAGCTTTCAACCTTGTTCTTATTTTAGTCGCGACTTATTTTGGACTAGCTTTCAACACTGTTCTTATTTTAGTCGCAACTTATTTTGGACTAGCTTTCAACACTGTTCTTATTTTAGTGGTCACGAACAAATTGAGCATTTATAATTCAAGCAATAAGTCGCGACTTATTTCTCCCGTTTAAATGGCTCTATTGTCTTCTAAAAAGTGTTGTATGTTTTTGTAGATTCTCTGTCATGCGTTGACATAGCTTGTGACAAAGTCCAACAAGTTCGAGCTCGTGATCAAAGCGAGAGATTGGTTAGTTGAAAACGTTTTTCTTACTTCAACCTCTTCTCGGTTTTGTTTTTTTCTTTCTTGCCAATCTTCCTATTTTCACTCCCGACTTTTTCCCCTTTTTTATGTATATTTTGCTTTTTTTATTTCTTTTTCCATTTGTCCACATGACTTTCTTTCTTTCCCTATCTTTTCTTTACTTTTTTCTTTCTTGCTACCAATTTTCCCATTCTTTTCTATGCGTTCCCAGGCCATTTTTTCTCCCATACCTCCCTTCCATGCGCAGGATCTGTTCAACTTCTTTTCTTTTGTATATTAGTAGTGTTTTCAGCCTGAAGGTGGTAAAGTTTTTTCGTTTGTTTTCACCGTGCAAGCTGTCGTAAGTTAAAGTGGTTCTCTCATGAAAATTTTGTTGGTAATGGTTCTGCATAATCCTAAAGATATTAAGGTACTTGGTAATTGTGCAAAGTTTCATTTCGAAATTCTTAAAAACAAACTTGTATTTTTCGTGCGAAGTTTGTATTTTGGAGCGCCGCCATTAAACTGGCCGTGTTTACGAAGAATTAGTTGAGGAGAGCTTATGACGTCATAGCCTCAACAAAAACAAAAGATCATTGTTGTTGTCAACAAAAGGGTCATTGTTGTTATTGAGTCTATGACGTCATAAGCTTCCTCAACTCATTCTTCTCAAGGTCGGCCATTTTAATGGCGGCGCTCCAAAATACAAACTTCATACGTACGAATTTTGAAATGAAACTTTGCCATTTTACTAACTACCGTATCCTCTTCAAGATTATGCAAAAACAATGCCCACAATATTTGCATCAGAGAACCACTTTAATTAGTCTCAGTTGTCGTACGTTGAAATTCCGAGCTAACGCTGTGCTTTAATTCGATTGTGAAATACCAGTCACCTAACAACTATGGAGGATTTCTGAACCTTTATGGTGGCTTGATAAGAAAAACTTTTAAAAAATTATATATTTTCGCCCTAAAACGCTTTGCAGTGTAGATTTGTACCTCATCTTAGTTCCTTGCATAGCTCTAGTGTCAGTGCTGATAACTAAAAAGGTTTTACGCTTGCACCATTTGTGTTTCTGGACAAATTACATTTATTGTAATATGCTAATTTAATGCAAATTAGGATTTCTGAACCGCACTAGAACAAAGATTTCTCCCCTCTTGAAAACAGTGGACTGTCTAATACTTTTCAAAACTCAAGAGTAACACTAGGGCTGTGCAAGGAACCAGAACGAAGCACGAATCTGCACTGTGAAAAGTTTTAGAGGGTCTATAGATTTCTCCTATCGAGCCATCTTAAGACCAAGTTTTTACACAAATTGACCTAAACTTGATTGCTGCCGAGCCAACAGAAATCAAGATGTCACATTTACAATACCTTTCAATCTCTCTTTAATTTTGTACTTCTGTGAAAGTTTCTAGTATCTCTTCTATGTTTGTATATAATAAAATAACCCGTTAGTGTGAGATTTTGTGCAATTTTAAGACAATTTTGTTTCCATAGGAGTTGCTAAAAATAGGATGACATAGTTTTCGTTTTCTTTTGTCATAGTGATGATTTCTATAAATATTTTCTACAATTTTAGGGAGCTTTATGGCACATCTTTGCTGCTGAGGATGCCAACAAGATTCGAGCGCTTTTCCACAAGGTACGAAGCTGACACTTCAACCGTTCGTTTTAAAGTGCCCACTTTACTCAAACTTACATTTCGTATATTCCAGGTCGCTAAGGAAAAGAATATGAAATACCCCGGCAATCACGACCCAATTCATGACCAGGTAAGTGCGACGAGTTAGCAATCTTAATCATCTTAAGGTGGCTCCACACAGTTTCTTGAAAAATGGAAAATACAAAGTTTGAGAGTCCAAAACACGTGCATAAACAATTCGGGAAAAGAATAAAACTAAATGTTATGCATAGTAAAACAGTCTGACAATCAAAAACTGTTACCAAATAAATAGCAACAGTTGTTGTTATGGCAACAATGACTTTTCGAAATGGCGGCCAATTACCCTTCAAACTAATTTAATTCGAAAACTTTGGTGAACCTCAATTTTTTTTTTCATTAAAACGTTTGTTGAAATATGAGTAATCAATAGGCCGCCGATTTTAAAAAAATTCTGTAGAACGAAATTTTTTAAACATTAACAAACATGATTTTTCCGGAAAAGATTTATTCGTTCTACAGAATTTTTTTAAGATTGGCCTATTGATTACTCGTACTTCAAGAAAAGTTTTAATGGAAAAGAAAATTGGGGCTCACCAAAGTTTTTTTTCGAATTAAATTAGTTTGAAGGGTAATTGGCAGCCATTTTGAAACGTCACTGTTGCCATAGCATCAACTGTTGGTATTTATTTGGTAGCAGTTGTTGATTGTCAGACTGTTTAATTATGCATAACATTTAGTTTTATTCTTTTTCCGAATTGTTTATACACGTGTTTTGGACCCTCAAACTTGTATTTTCCATTTTTCAAGAAACTGTATGGAGCCACCTTAAGTGCAATGAAACAACTTTTCTTCCTAAACAACTTCTCTCCGTGCTGAACCAGTGTACATAATTTTCCGATTTTAGTGTTTTTATCTGGATGAAGCTTTACTTAAAAGACTAAAAGACGAATATGGTGTCGTTGGATGGCCAATCGCCCAGTTTCTTGGCGACGCTGTGTTTATACCTGCTGGTGCACCACACCAGGTACGTTGACTACTTTGTAGCACGCTTCTAAATTATATATTTAGCAATGAGGTAGACACCGACCCAATGACATATCTGTTTTGTTTTTAAACACGTTTGATTTTCTTGACTGTTAAAACTGTTATTCATGTTGATGCTAATGTTGGTGTTCGTGTTGGTGCTGGTGTTAGAGCCAATTTATATGTGCTAATATATAAATTAAAGTTAATGAGACAACGTTCACTACAAGCTGTGCCAAAACCTTGAACAGGAAGGTTGGCAAAGGTGTTACTCCCACCTATCAACAACCGATATATATGCCAGATAGTTCTAAAGGTCGTTTTCTTCCAGCTTGCCAGTGCACGTGAAAAACAAGTGATACGGCACTTGCTACGGGAAAACTAACCAATTACAATTCGCGCAAGAGTCACATATAATCTCAAACGCGCCAAAATGAATCACTTTATCCAAGAGCTCTACATTGAAAGCTACTTGTAAGCTATACACAGGAATTTTTTCCCACCCACCCACCGCTTCAAAGTTGCACTTACGCAAATATTTTCGAAACGAAAAATATTGGTATATACGTGGAAAGTAATCTGCCAATATCATTTGATAGCAGATCTTTAGCCTAGTTTCCTTTATGTTGTGTTGAACAATGGACACCGGGAAGCATGTGGTAATGTTTCTCCACGAACGAACAGATGATTTGAAGAACTTGCAACTATTTTTGTAAATAATTCATTGGTGTAATATATTCTTGATATGGTTTTATGTCCTGCTGTAAAAAATAAAGTTCTGGTTTGGGGATGAAGTGCTCCCAATGGTCACCTTCAAGCCCATAGACTCAGGTTATTTTATGTAAATATAATGATCAGTCGAATCGTAAGAACTGTCCAAGGAGATTATGACCCCTTGGTTCAGGTCGATGTCTTAGGGGGTCGCTACCCCTTTGGCAGGATATGTCCTACTCGGGGATTATTACCCCTAGGGCATTAGCAGAGTCCTAATGGGATTATATACCCCAGGACAACAATCTAAGGCCATGTAATAATGAGTCGTTGGGATGATATTTGACCACAATTTTAGACGATAGGAGTACTTCACCCCAAACTCCTTCTCCCACAAAACTTTGTGTGTGTGCCATTAGTATTTGCTTGATTGTTCGGCCCTTCCTTTTAAAGAACCGCTTGAATCATTAATGCTGGTGTTAGTGCTTGTGTTAGTGCTGTTATCTATGTTGATGCTAATGTCGGTGTTTGTGCTGGTGTAGGTGTTGGTGCTAGTATTGGTACTGGTGTTAGTGTTAGTGTTAGTGTTAGTGTTAGTGTTAGTGTTAGTGTTAGTGTTAGTGTTAGTGTTAGTGTTAGTGTTAGTGTTAGTGTTAGTGTTAGTGTTAGTGTTAGTGTTAGTGTCGGTGTTGGTGTTGGTGTTGGTGTTGGTGTTGGTGTTGGTGCTGGTGTTGGTGTTGGTGTTGGTGTTGGTGCTAGTATTGGTGCTGGTGTTAGTGTTAGTGTTGGTGTTGGTGTTGGTGTTGGTGTTAGTGCTGGTGTCAGTGCTGTTATCCATGTTGATGCTAATGTCGGTGTTTGTGCTGGTGTAAGTGTAGGTGTAGGTGCTAGTATTGGTGCTGGTGTTAGTGCTGGTGCTGGTGTTGGTGCTGTTATGCGTGTTGATGCTAAAGTCGCTGTTTGTGCTGGTGTAGGTGTTGGTGCTAGTATTGGTGTTGGTACTAGTATTGGTGTTGGTGTTGGTGCTAGTGTTGGTGTTGGTGCTGTTATGCATGTTGATGCTAATGTCGCTGTTTGTGCTGGTGTCCGTGTTGGTGCTAGTGCTAGTGTTGGTGCTGGTGTTAGTGCTGTTATCCATGTTGATGCTAATGTCGGTGTTTGTGCTAGTGTCGGTGTTTGTATTGGTGATCCTGCTAGTTTTTGTGTTGATGTCGGTGCTAGTGTTGATGTTGATGCTGGTGGTGGTGCTGTTGGTGCCGGTATTGGTGCTAGTGTTTGTGTCTCTGTCAGTGTTTGTGTTTCTGTTGGTGTTAACGTTAATGTCGCTGTTGACGTTGTTCACGCTGGCGTTGTCGATGGTGCTGGTAGTGGTGGTCGTGGTGTTGGTATTGGTCGTCGTGGTGTTGGTATTGGTCGTCGTGGTGTTGGTACTGCTGACAGTGGTTTATGTTGGTCTAAATTATTTTCTTCTGTTAATTACCCGACACTGCTATAGGTTCGCAATTTGCACAGCTGCGTCAAGGCAGCCGAAGACTTCGTTTCACCTGAGGTAATTTAGTGTACCAATTAAGTCTGTAATTGATCTGATAATATATTCTCTGAACTTCTCTAATCTTTTCTTAACGTGCATTACGGCATTAACATATATCATCCTACTTTGGTTTCTGTGTTGTGTTTAATTTTTTAAAATGTCCAAAATGTTCGCACCATTGGTTGTCAAGTAATAATAATGGACTTCTCACGACTGTTGTAGAATTTTCGGATATTGTTTTTAAAATACATAATGCATAACTTTCAAGCACATATCAAACAGAAGATATTTTCCTACTCGGGGCCACAACATTCTAGATCTACTATTAACAAATATTCCTCACAAGATTAACAATATTGCTAGCTTCGATAGCATTATGAATACTGATCATAAACTTATTGAATTCGAAATTAATCTGAAAATCCCAAAACAAAGCCGTCCAACCAAGCGTAAATTATATAATTTCAAAAACGCGGATTGGAATGGCCTCAAGCAAACATTGAATATAATCCCATGGGACCTAAGCTTTGTTAAAAATGATATTGACGAATCTCTTAGCAACTGGGTGGATCTGTTTTTACAAGCAGTTGATCAACATATACCAACGTGTAGTTCTCGCAAACTTAATGATCACCCTTGGATAGATGCCGAACTACGGAATCTCATCAAGAAAAAGGACAGACAGCGTAGAAAAGCAATTAGATCGCAAAAACCTACGGATAGGATTAAGTTCACAGTGTTACGTCGCGAAATAAAAGCTGCTTTGAGAAAAAAGAAACGCGATCATGCATCAGAGCTAACCCAAAACGCTTTTGGAAATATGTCAAATCCATCACTAAAAAGTCAACTAGCCCAATTTTTTTGCGAGTTGGGCAGACACTTATTTCAGATCCCATGGAAAAAGCTAACCTGCTTAATGAGTACTTTCAATCAGTTTTTGTCCAAGACGACGATGAACACTCGCCACATGATAATACATGGAAGTCTCCCCATAGTATATCTGAGTTTGAATTGACGATTACTGAGGTATATGAGGCTCTTAGAAACATAGATCCTGACAAAGCTAGTGGCCCAGACAGTATCCCTGGAAGATTACTAAAAAATGTGGCCCTGGAAATTAGTCCATCACTAACTAAGTTATTTAATCAGTCTTTAAATGACAGTTGTTTTCCAGAAAAATGGAAAACAGCTAACTTGTTTCCACTTCATAAACAAGATGATCCTACGTTAGCAAATAATTACCGTCCCATCTCGCTGCTCTGTATCCTTTCCAAGGTTTTTGAAAAATGTGTTTTCAATCATCTTTCTTCATTCCTATCTCCCCAATTCTACCATCTACAACATGGCTTCAGAAGTGGAAGATCTACAACAACTCAACTCCTAGTTGTTTATCAAGACATACTAGAATCATTAAGTAAAGGTCTGGAGGTAGATATTATCTTTCTAGACCTAGCTAAAGCCTTCGACAAAGTATCACATGTCTATTTAATCGATAAACTTAAACTGTTTGGAATAGAAGGCAAGTTGATAAACTGGCTAAAGAGCTATTTGGATGGAAGGAGACAAAGAGTGGTAGTGGAAGGTATATATTCAGAGTGGCTTGCTGTAACATCAGGAGTACCCCAGGGTTCCAATCTTGGACCCTTGTTATTTTTAGCTTATATTAATGATTTGCCAAACTATACGATCAATCACTCTCCAATAGCGTTGTTTGCTGACGACTCTAAATTATTCAGAACTATGAAAGATGAGACGGATCATAACAAATTACAATCTGATCTATCTGAATTAAATCGTTGGAGTAGTGATTGGATGATGAATTTCAACGCTTCGAAATGTAAAGTCTTAAACATATCCAAGAAAGTCAACAAAGTCGAACGTCAGTATGAATTGAATTCAGCTACTTTGAGTTTAGTGGATCAAATCTCTGACCTCGGTCTGAAAGTCACCAATACTTTGTCATGGAATAGACATATAGAGGAAATTTCATTAAAAGCGAATCGTAAACTGGGCTTAATTCGCCGTCTCTGCAAAGAAAACAAAGACGTTGAAATAAGAAAACTGCTCTACTGTTGTATTGTTAGATCATCCCTAGAATACGCGAGTGAAGTCTGGTCACCGTATACCATCAAGAATAAAACACTGCTTGAAAATGTTCAACGACGTGCAACTAAATTTATTTTAGGATATCCAGAACATATGAACTACAAAGAAAGACTAATAAAGTTAGGCTTTTTACCTCTTGAGTATAGAAGAGAAATGGCAGATCTCACCTTACTATTCAAGTTTCAGAAAGGCCATACAGATATAGAAGATATAGAAAACCTAAAGTATTTTAAGAAAGTTTCTGTTCATGCATACAGAACTAGAAATTTTGATCCAAATAACTACTGTGAGAAAATGGTGAAACAAGATTATTTGAAACACTTCTTTTTTAATCGTGTAATTTCCCTATGGAATAAATTACCGAGTTTATTAAAGACTATTGATACTATAATTTCCTTTAAAACAAAACTGCAGGATTATTACTTCAAGAAATTCAACTCTGAATTTACATGAACATGTATGAAATCTGTTTTACAAGATTATATTGTAATATATTTTATTTATTTATTTATTTTGATATTTTAGTGATAACATATTGTAAGTAGGGTGGATGATATCAATTGGGACATGTGTCCTGTTTCTTTCACCTGTCATGAATGTAAATATTTTTTGACGAACTTATTAAATTCAAATTCAAATTCAAATACTGTGAAATGCTATTTGCGGTAGAACTTTCAAGTTTCTACAATCGTGGTCAAAACCATTGGGTCGATAGGTAAAAATACATAGACTTTTCTAATTCCCCCCCCCCTTTCAATGTTGCGATATTATGACTATTTCGATGCATATCGCTTGCTAAATGTTGCAGACACTATTCAATGAGACAACATTGGTGGAGGGGGGAGGGGGAGGGAAGTATATTGCGCCATTTCTCTTGGACAAGAGGAAAATGGCTTAATTTGTGATATCATCCCAAATCTTTTTGGCCATGATTGTAGCTTACGGGAATGTATATTAAAAATGAGAAAACGTACTGTTATTATCTTGGTCTGATGGTTGAATTTGTTAAGTTTATTTTGTTTTGTTTACAACTTAGACCAAGATAATAGTACGTTTTCTCATTTTTAAAATACTTTCTCTTAAGCTAGAAACTTGAAAGTTCTACCTCAAATAGCATTTTACAGTATCACCTGTTTGATATATGTTTCCAAGTTGTGCGTTAAGTATTTTAAAAACAATATCCGAAATTCTACAACAGTTGTGAGAAGCCCATTATTACTTGACGAGCAATGGTGCGAACATTTTGGACATCTTAAAACGTTACACACAACACAGAAAATTAAACTATACATCAAATGAAAGCTTATGAAATGCCTAACAACATACCTTATCAGCCATGTTCTTCCATAAACAAATACCGTATTTACTCGTTTAACCACCGCCCCCGATTAAGCGCCGACCCCGATTAAAGTGGCAGTACGACCGAAAATCGTTAACGATTTTTGCGGCTTAATCACTTCTTATGCTTAGAAGTTATACAAATATAAGAGTAAAAGCAACTTTAAGGTTGATCTGAGTGCATAAACATCGATTAAATGTCGTATAATTTGGCATAAAATCACTCCGCCATTGCGTTTTTGGAGTCCGCGAAATCAGTCAGCGGTACTACTTTGTGACGTCATCTACTCAACGCAAACGAGCGATACACCAGCCAAACCATAGAGAACGTCTTGTTGATTTGTTATACCTGTTTTGTTAAAAGCGTCTTCACCTTCCGAGTCGAGTTCTAGAAACTCTGACAGCGAAAGCGAACTTTATGCGGACATTGCTGATATGGATGGGGTCAATAATGAAGTGTTTGACAACGATCTAGAGCCGCTTGCAATGACTATATGAGGAAGAAGCGCACCAGAAGAAGCGCACATAATTTTAGAATACGAAGGAGAATACAAGAGAACAACAAGAACAGCAGGAATTTTCAAGACGTTTTATTAAACCGTGAAGTCCCAGTGCATTCATATGGAACGTAGTTATTAAAATCTTATTATTGATAGAATCATTGGTTGTGTAGTTTCCAAAACAAGCGAATGTTTTTCTAGGTGTATTAAAGTGTTCGTGTTGCTCTCTCGAAGGAGTCGTTGCTGTTGTGAGATTGGAGCCGTGCCGGAGAAAAACTAACAGTGCTTGGGCGATAAGGAGAATCAAACTCGCTGTATTACCGAACACCCAGGATTCAACGACGTTTGTTTACTACGCATTTTATTGTTATGAGCCACGGATATATTTTACACACGGCGTTCGACGTCCGACGCAGACCTTCTATCTACATCCATACGTCAGTCATCCAAATTTTCCTTATTGACTCCCTCTCTGATTCTGTTGTCGTATTTACATGTAACATCTAGAATATAATTGATAAAATCTAAATAAGTCATTGTCACCATACTGTATACGCATTTGCATGTAGCTGAAGCTGAACCATATCATAGTATTTTGCTATTACCAATAGTTGTATTTTTAATATTATAATGTATAAATATGTGAACATTTTTATCTGTTTATACTGTCTACTAACTGCTCGGCTCTGAATAGTACTGCCATCTTTCTAAGCTACTTAAACTATTATTTGTTTTGAATCACTGGACCTTCTTCAGGCATTTGTTTTCTCTTTCGATTTCCAGCAGACTATCCTAAAATTGAAATATACTGGACCATTGGTTGAGTAGTTGTCAAAACAAGCTACATGCATTATATATATTGTTATTGAATACTACCACTTTACAGCGGCGGCGGGTAGAAGTACATTTGCCTGTGAAACGGCAATGTATTCTCTTGCATCTGTGCATTCTTGTACGTATGGGTTTCTTCATTCCGCGTAACTGTTTATTACATGTTATGGGGGTTTGGGAAAAATTGAGGTTACATAATCAACTTACCTCTTTCAGGGCTTCATATCTGGTGCGTGCACGTTCGGCGCTGCTAACCTTCTGGTGCTTCTGGTGTTTAACTTTTCTTGCACATTTTGCGAACTGAACAATTCTTTAACGGCCTATACAATTTTCAAGGTCCACGCAATATTTTTATTGTTAACTACGTGTGTGATCAAATTTGATCCGATAATGAAACACGAGTCATAACAAATTTGTGTAGTCTTTGCCGGCTGGCTTCGCTGGCTTCTCTTCGACGACGGTCTTTTGGTTTCCATATTGACGGGTTCAAGTCATCTTTTAGGCAACGAAGGCTCGCACCTTTGGCCCCTTGCCTTTCAAAACAGTGATCAGCAAAATGCGCAGAGCAAATAACAAAGCGCCCCGTTTGTTAAAATTAACGCGATATGTTTTAACCGAATATAAACCCAAACAAGACGCTTTTTAGTTTTGGGGTTCTGGTGACGCGAAATGCCAGCATTACGATCAGCGCAGTTACTACACCCTTGAGCAACACAAGGAGATGGTGGCATAATTTTGTATTGCTTTTCAAGAAACTTTATTACATGTAAAAACGAAGAATAAGTCGGGAAGACGCGCTTAAACTATATACGTATATAGTAGGATATATGAATCTTCTTGTAGAGTGTTGAGTAGATGACGTCACAACGGGCTACCGCTATTAATAAATTGCAGGCTCCAAAAAATTTCGAAATCAAGCCAAGTGCTCGTAAAAGATGCCTGAATTCTGATAGAAAACATTTTCTAAAATCGTTTTTAAATACATGGTAAGTCATATTAGGACCATAAGAACTATTTTGGCTAAAAAAAACGCAAAGTGAAAATTCGCTCGTACTGACACTTTAAGCGAAAATATTAAAGCAAAAGAGCAAAAATATTAAAGAGCGCCGCCCTCGAATAAGCGCCGCACTTATTCACAACAATGCGGTGCTTAATCGAAGCACCGTCAGACAGAATTGTTCGAGAAGCCAAACTAAAAAGCAACTACAGCCTCGGAAATTTATTGTCCTGTATTACAGTGTTTATATGTTCAAAGTGAGTATATTTCAATGTGAATGACAAGTTAACATCTGAAACATGTTTATTTTGTTGATAAGATTTCTTGTTATCGTTTACAAATAAAATAATTTTTAAAGAGCGCCGCCCTCAAATAAGCGCCGCATCCGAAACACTAAAAATTTAGAGCGGCGCGGCGCTTAAACGAGTAAATACGGTATGGCGGGATTACTATGATAATCAAAATTGTGAAACTTGGCCCTGGAGCCTCGTTTTCATGAAGCGTGACGCAGTTATCAAAAAGGTCTATTGACGTTATTGGAAGATTGGTGCCAAGCCACTGAGGGAGGGGGATGCCACCGCCACAGCCCACCTCCAGTCACATTGTCAAAGCAGTGGAAACATATACTTACCTTGCATTTTATCAGGAGTGGATGATAGGCGGTGACTATTACCTCAGATTCACCGCTGAGCGGACCTAGGAGTGGCGCTAGGTCCACCAGGAGTGGCGCCAGGCGGTGACTATTACCTCAGATTCACCGCTGAGCGAACCAGTCAGAAAGCTGGAAAGCCTCTTTTCCACTATGAAATTATACTAAATACTAAACAGATAGCGCGCACAAAACCAGTCTAGCTCAGACTACGCTAACAAGACTCTGACGAGCGCGTAGCCTGGCACCCTGGCCCATCAATTCCTTCAGAATTCGGCCAGGGGACCAGGCTAATGGGCGCTGACATATTATAAATGAGTGACCGCTGACTAGCATTGACTCCTTTTTTACCTCGTCTAAATAAATTACATTTTGCCTCATCCAAACCGTTCATCATGTCATACATCAAACTTGACCTACGTTCAAATCATCTGAGTTCCAGTAGCTCAATGGTTAGAGGGTCTCACCAGCGATCAGAACGTTGTCGGTTCGAGTCATTGAACTCTAAAAAGACTGGAACGATTGGAGCCAGTACCAGTCCCTTTGCAGGTAGCTCCTGTGCTTCAAGTTACTTAATTTTCATCCTGCCATATATTTTGTTTGAGACGATAACAAATTACTCCAAAACAACGGATTGAAATACATTGTTTTACACGTATGTTTTTAGAAATAACATTGGCTTCAATTTGATGTATAGTATAAGTTTCCTCGTTATGTTAAACTTTTTAAAATGTGGTAAATGTTCGGCCATATTTCATTGGGAAATAACACTAAGAAACTTGTAGTTTTTCCGAGTTTTGAGCTGAAATACTTAACGCCGAACGTTGGGCTGTATATGAAACTGAAGCTATTGAAAAATGCTATCTGGTATCGAAACTTCAACTGCTATTTACAAAATAGCAGTTGTTTTTATATTTTTTAATTATTTCCCTTTTAGCTAAACTCTTGTAGTTTCTATACCAAATAGCATTTTTTAATGGCTTCAGTTTCATGTACAGCCCAACGTTCAGCGTTAAGTATTTCAGCTCAAAACTCAGAAAAACTAACATTTAAAGCTTTTTGGCTTCATCCAATCATAGGACCTGTTTATGGAGTTAGTGTTCCAGTCTGTATAGAGTTCACTGGTTCGAGTCCCGCTTGAATTTCTTTTTTCTTGATAAAACAGCTGGAAGAACCTTTTTATATAGGTATTATAAATATTCTTCTTTATTTCATAGCATGTTGGACATTGTTTTAAATTAACTCAAGAATTCCGTCATTTGTCCGACAAGCACACTAACCACGAAGACAAATTACAGGTAAAGTAACGTTTGTTAAACATAAATTTTTGAATTCTCCCAACTCACTCTCGTGTTTGCATTATAAGAACAAACACGGGCGGCCATTTTCTATTTATTAAATGTTCAATTCTTATATTTATTGTTTTACTCTTTTATGTCATCACGGTTATTATCATACTCGGACTACGTATACCACTGATCTCCATATAAACTGGATATGGCATTAGGCCGGATTTTGCGTGCCAGTTGTATGATAACGTGACCACTACCCAAGATGGCCGCCACTGAAGTTCATAAGCTTTCGTAGATTGAAAACAGACAAAAAAGTCATTTTAAGAAAATTTAAACGAATGTAATGACACAAGAAGTACTCAATAAGGTTTAAGACGACAACGATACGACAACGACACGACAACGACAACGATTTTAATTTTAAGACGCTAATTTATTGTATTTGTTTCTATTACTAAGCTGTAAAACCTTTAAATTTCGTTGTTTTTCTTCCGTGCCGACAACGGAGAAACTTCACAATAATATAAACAGAAAAACATAAAATCTGCGAAGAATTAAATTCCAAGTCTTAAATTGTACCTGACCGTGCTGACGTCAAGATTGCTTACGCTAGTCAACTTTAGGATTGGGAACAAGTTCTTAGGCCGCAATGCGTCATATGTTCCACTACGTAAGATGGCGGCGACTGTCACGAAATGTTTGACTGCTGGCCATAGGGAATGGCCTATCCAGTTTATATAGAGATCAGTGACGTATACGTACTGGCGCGTCATATTCACCTGTATGAAGTATGCGCCACATTCACCCTTCGATTCAGGCTCGCTCACTTGCTAGACTCGGCCTACCATATTAGCCCGAGTAATTACGACACCTGTCTATCTATGGTTACTATGGCCTCACTAGAGCAGAGAAGATTTGAACAATCACTTATAATCTTTAAATGTTTCAAGATTCAAGGTCTAAGTTATATTTCTGATCTTTTTACTCCTCGATTTACACCTTACAACGTACGTAACTCGTTTATTACTCGGGCTACCCTATGGTAGGCCGAGTCTAACGTTTCGGCTCTGTTCCTTTTTCTTTTTTCTTTTTTTTTCTTGTTTTTTTTTTCTGTGTGTGTGGGAGGGAGGGGAGGGGTGGGGGGGGGGGGGTGGGGGGTTGCCGTGTGACTGAATGAGGCCGTAAGACATGTTGCACGCAAGTTCTTTGCTCTTTTTGCTTTTGAAGTTGAACAAACAGTTGAACAGCTTTGCCTTTTGATCAAGGTGTTCTTGCATGACTTTGTAGTTTAACAGTGATCGCCCGGATGTGGCTGACAACTGTCTTGATCGTAAATATGTTCACCAATGTGAAGTATGCACCACACTCACCCTTATTGCTGAAATAACACTATAATCAGTATCTTTTACCCAAGCACCTCCGCACTTTGCCAGTAGCCCGAGTAAACGCCTGACCCAGGCGTGTGTGTATATATATATATATATATATATATATATATATATATATATATTGGTGTATAGTATAGCCTGCGTAGCTGGCGGTTTTAAGGGGTTGGGGGGGGGTCAGAACGGGTGAGGGCGAAGGAGCGGCCTTTCCAACAATATGTCTCGGGGCCCGGGCGAGGGCGAAGGAGCGGGCGAGGGCGAAGAAACAGGCGAGGGCGGAAAAGCGGGCGAAGCTAGGGGGCGGGCGAAGAGAAGGGGCATCGCTGTGTGTTTTTACGAGTTGTGCCGATACTACACACCAAAACATCTAATAAGAGATTTATTATACAACTGCTCTGATCAACAAATTTTTATGGAAAAAGAAAACTCCAAAAAGGTCAGAGAAGTAGCGTGACTTGCACCAAGACAAAATAATAAGCCTACATGAAGTAGTCACCCGTGTGATAAATTTGATTGGCCAACAAAATCTGTCAAACCGGTTTTCTACTATTCAAATAACTAACTATCCAAATATCGCTGTATATTTGTACTCATTTTTAGCGTTATTTGGACAGTTTTTAATGCAGTTGTATTATATATATATATATATATATATATATATATATATATATATATATATATATATATATATATATATATAATATCACATATCTGGAACCAACTGCCAACTACTGCTAAATCAGCTAGTTCTATGTCCGAATTTCGTTCCCAAATTAAGGGAATGAGTTTTTACGGCTGCCAACGCAACAGGTGCTTATAGATCATACTGTGTAATTCAATTATTATTGTAAATACTAATTCAGTAAATAGATCTTCATAATTATCTGTATTGTTCTTTGTTTATATTACTTGTAAACTATTTATTTGTATTTATTTATAATGGTTAACCGTTTGTAACACAAGCCTCTGGCTTGGGAGAATGGGCAACCACTCCCCACGTTCATCGACAATAAATAAATATTGTATTGTACTGTATTGTATTGTACTGTATTGTATTGTACTGTATTGTATTGTACTGTATTGTATTGTACTGTATTGTATTATATTGTATTGTATTGTATATTGTACTGTATTGTATTGTACTGTATTGTATTGTATTGTATTGTATTGTATTGTATTGTATTGTATTGTATTGTATTGTATTGTATCATTATCACCACCAACACCAACACCACTACCATCAACATTATTATCATTATCACAAATAGATAAACGTGTGCCACCACCACACCACCGTTACCATCATCATTATCATCACCATCATCACCAACACCGCTATCATCACCAACGCCACCATTATTATCATTACCCACACCGTCACCACCATTACCACTACCACCATCATCACTACCATCAACATTGTTATCATTATCACAAATAGAAAAATATGTGCCACCACCATTACCGTCAGTATCATTATCATCACCATTATCACCAACGCCGCTATCATCATACGCCACTACCACCGTCATCATCACCCACACCGCCACTACGATCACTACCACCATTACTATCATCATCATTGTCGTCACCAACACCGCCACCACCACTACCATTAGGGACCTTTAGAAAACACAACGAAAGCTGTCGGGTGAATTTGACGTTAACCTATGCGGACAGCATCTTTTAGAGGCTCTAAATCGTTTCGAAGGTCGAAACATATACATCAAGCCCATGAAATTGCCGTGTCAGTGATGCATGCTTTCTTTTAAAGCGTGCTCGCTTCGTTCTAGCTTTGTTTGGAATCTGTGAAAGGTGGTGTTTAATAATGGTTAACGTCAAGCTTTCACTGTGTAATACGGCGTTCTGCGTACGCTAAAATGATTTCGCTAAGGTAACATGTACAACGAAGACGATGTATGAATTTTACATTGTATGAAGGACGTCGTCACTGACGTTCCCGTTGTCTTTGGTGAAGGTCCCTAATAATATAATATCACCAACACTATCATTAATCTTATCATCACCAACGCCAACACTACCACCACCACCACCATTATCATCATCATCATCATCATCATCATCATCATCATCATCATCATCAATATCATCATCACTAACACAACTTTCAACACCATCACCACCAACACCAACACCAACACTACCATTATCATCATGACCAGCACCGCCATCAGCACCATCGCCACCACCATCATCGTCATTACCCACACCACCATTACCATCACTACCACCATTATCATCATCATCATTATTATCGTCGTCACCAACGTCCCCACCATCACTATCATCATTAATATTATCATCATCATCACCAACACCAACACGGCTATCAGCACCATCACTACCAACACCAACACCAACACTACCATTAATATCATCAACACTATCATAATTATTCTTATCATCATCACCAACACTAACACCTCCATTATCAACATAACCATTAACACCGCCACCAACACGACCATCATTTCCAATATTATTACCATTATTATTACCATTCTCATCATCATTGTCGTCATTATTAGTTTTAGTCAGAACCAGCACGGTTTGAAACACCCTGTGAACTTTTCTGTCATCTTGTCTTGTTGTAGGTAAAGAATATTATTTACCATGCAGTTAAAGATGCTGTCAGTGTTCTCCGTCAACGTGAACGTGAACTGGAGTCGAAAGCTGAAGACACTGGAGACAAGTTGTCGAAAACCGAGGGGATTGGGGACACGGCGTTGAAAACCGAGGAGACTGGGGACAATGTATCGAAAGATGAAGAGACTGTGGACAAAGCGTCGAAAACTGACGGGACTGGGGACAATGAAGTGTCGAAAAATGAGAATACTGGGAACAAGGAAGTGTCGAAAACTGAGGAGACTGGAGACCAGAACGCGTAGCATAATATCTGCTGTCGTCTACCAGGTTGTAACATATGTTTTTGTAAACTAGAATATATTTTTGTACATATTGACAGAAACGACGTCACAAGAAACACTTTGCAGTTTCTTATCTAACACTTCTCTTCGAGTGCTAATTTTTTTGAAAACTTTGCATTTAAAGAGGCTATGTTAGCGTATTTTTAGCAATTTTTACAGTTGTCCGAAAATTTGCAATATTTCAATATTCAATTCAATCAATTATTTGCAATTCACAATAACGGCTTTATATTATGTACAAACATAAAGGAGATACCAGAAACATGCACAATTATTATTTTCTTAAATGAAAGAACTCCCAAAACGACAAAGTAACATCTTTTGCAGATCTTCGTTTCCGTGCCTCGTTGTTGAGATATTTCAATTTTTTTGATTGCAAATTAAACACTTTGACGTCACACGTGTATGATGAATTATCAGAGAAGGTTCGGTATCTTTGTTATTATCAAACGAAATCAAATAAAAATCTGTATGTCTAATGCTGTATGCGAAATAGACGAACAGGATCGGCTTCGAAGTGATTTCGTTTGATAATAGCAAAAGATATAGAACTTTCTCCAATAACTCATTATACACGTATGATGTCAAAGTGTGTAATTTGCATATCAAAGAAATTGAAATATCTCAACAACGAAGCACGGAAACGAAGATCTGCAAAAGATGTTACTTTGTCGTTTTGAGAGTTCTTTCATTTAAGACAATAATAATTTTCGCTTCATAGGCATTTTAAAGCGAGATTGAAAGGGATTGCAAATGTGACATCTTGATTTCTGTTGGCCCAGCAGCAATCAAGTTTAGGGCAATTTGTGTAAAAACTTGGCCCCCCAAAGGTTTTACTTCATAATCGAATTAATGCACAGCTTTAATTATGAAGTTTTTAGCTCAGAATCTCAACATAAGACAATTAAGGTTAAAAATAGCGTAACATAGCTCCTATAAGAGGTAGTTTGGAATGACATTTCAAAGAACACGTGTGGCTCTTAAAGAACGTGGGCGTTGGGTGGAGTCAAGAAGAGCATCTAAGGTACACCGCTGCCAAATGTTTTGCGCATGTGCGACGTCCGAGCTCGTCCTCGGAAAAAGAGCGGGAAAACACTGAAATATTTGGACTGGCCCGAGAGTCCGACACCAAAGTTAAAATTATAAGCATACTACCAAAAAGATAAAGTAGGTAATTTGTGCATGGCTTCCTTGTCAATATTGTAACATATTCTGAATTTACCCCTTCGTAATTTTCTTTACCTTTTTTTAAAACACAAATGAATAGTCGAGTCTTACTTAGTCTTCACTGTCTGGTTGTTGTCGCCACGGCCAGTTCCCACTTCTCTTGCAATGTTTACTCAGCAAATTCACGCATGCGCAAACGTTTGGCAGCGGTGTTCTTCTAAGGTGCTGTTTGCAAGAGAGGTATGCACCATAATATGGGCTCGCGTTTTTGAAGTTTGCTTGTGTAACCAGGCTTTATTCAAGATCGCTGCCATAATTCAAAATGGCGATGTTTGTGAGCATTTAAAAAATACGAGAATGATCAACCTCGTTCCCAGGGCCTTTTTGAAATTGGGAGAGCGGAAAAATCCCTGGCATCGGCTGGTCACAGCACCCAGAAATACTGGGTGTAATAATTTAGCAATTTAGTTTAGTATGCAAAATTATTCTGAGTCATGCAGTCCCGTTGGAGAAGCTCACTGTAATGGCTGCCCTCTTTGTGGTCTCGTTGAAGCTATATTTGATCTTAACTGGCACAAACTATGCATAATTATGTTTCACGAGGAATGTTTAAGAAAAGCAATCAAGCAATGAAAATGTAGAGTCCACCAGCCGATGCCAGGGCCTTTTTCCGCCTTACTGAAGGCCCTGAGAACGAGATTAGAGAATGACATAACCTTTCTCCTGTACTAGAAATAACGTATTAACATTCCCAAACTTATTCAAGGGCCTTTTATTAAAAAAGTAATTTATTTTTTCACTACCGTTGTTGTTCAGTGTAGCTTTTCACAGTTTTTTAAGAAGTTGAAAATAGAAATTCAAGACCCCCAAGCATGTTCGTATTAAATGGCATTGGCAACAAAAATTGAGAGACAAGTTTGTCTAATGCACCAGTCAATTGAAACTACGGCCCCCCGACCCCCGGGGCGTAGCGGGGCTTTAACGGGGAAATAGCCGTGGAATACGCCTATTTAACAACACATTTCCCCGGGGGTACGGGGCATTTAACAAGGTTAATAATTTAGAGGGGAAATGTAGCGGGGATTTAACGCTCGGCCATAGTAAGGAAGGACTGGGTCCAAATGAAAAAAAAATCATAAAAATCGCTCGTATTGGCGATACATCGTCGAAACAGGTGAGTTTTAATCTGTTGCAATCACTCCTAAATAGTCAGCCATCATGTTATCACTTTACAAGATTTCAATACACTTTAATTAAAAGACTGTATTTTCGCTGTTTTTCCTTTTTTTTATGTCTTTTTATAATACCGAATTATTCATGAGAAAATCATGACTATGTGTGTTGTTTCTTCGTATATACATTCATTTATTGTATATCTGCTTAAAACTCCGGTTTATACTGTCAAATTTTTACTGAACTTTCACATGTTTATTAAGGTAAAGAAATACGAGGAGCAAAATTGCAGCAACTTGCAACAAAATCTGATTTCAATTTGCAAGACCTGAGACAACATTTATCAATATTACGAATTAACATGCGTTGAAATCAAATTTTGTTGTAAGTTGCTGTGACTTTGTTGCTCGCATTACTTCTATACCCGTTTCGTGTTAAATTTACGTATGACTTTATTTGTTTATATTGTATCTTGATATATTTTATTAAAGTTTGGTTCAATGATCCCCTTGGTACCGGGGCTTTTAACACTGGGGGTTCAATCGAGATATATGGTCTGGAAACTCAGCTAAAGTCTTTGGTCTATCTTTTTGTTCGACTTTATGCATTTTTGTGTACGGTGTACGGTCACTGAACACATTGTACTTTAGTATAATGAACGAATTGTCCAATAGCAACGTTTCAGTTCAATCACTCAACCGTGCTATTTAAATATTAATAAACCTAAAACAACGGATGTGCACGGTGTAAGGTACGGTTCAACACAAAATCACAGCTCATTATAGGCGCTTTGAAGTTTGCCGAGTTTCCAGACCATATCTCGATTGACTATGATTTATGACACCGCGGTACTTATTGAATAATCGACAATAGCAAATGCATAAATTTCCAAGGCCAAAAGGATCAATATAAATTAGGTCAATAACGGACTATCATCATTTTCGTCGTCATAGGTCATAGTTTAATTCTCGAATCAGAATAATCCATTTAGATGGGCCACAAATGAATGATAACGAACTTCTAGCCTCAAACTATTGACATTGTTCATAAAATAGCTATATTTTAAAATTATTAGACACGCGTGAAACAGTGCGACTGACCTTTTGGAACGCGCAGTTGCCATACATAACGAATGCATTCTCGAGTTCAACGAGGGGAAAGTTCCTACTTTCTACAGCACAAGATTGATGATTCGCTTCGCACGGGATTGTTTACGTCTTCAAATTACGATCAGCAATATTTTCACTTCGTTTTGGCGTTTAACCACGCCTCCAACTAATTTTTTATGCGGAATTTTGATCTCATTGGATAAGATCACAGTTATGTCAACAACGCTGCACTACGATTGGACGATTTTCATCTGTGATGACAGTTTCTTTTGTGATGTGAATGGAAAGCTAATACAGTAACAGTTTCGTTCCTGCGGGGAACGAAACAAAAATGAATTGGAGGAAAAAATATCTGCAGAACAAAAGCAAATTCGACAGTCAGGAAAGTACAGGTTTTTCATATTGTTTTTTTTGGTTTTATTTAGTTACCGAAGACTCAGCTAACCAAGAGTTAATGAAGCCTTTTTGAACCTTCGATAGCAAAAAGAAGCCTTCATTTGTGCTATATCTTCATATTTTAGCCGTATTTCAAAAGCTGAAAAATGGCCAAAAAATGTAAAGTGATTAGCCTTTACTTTTTGATCGATTTTGGCCATTTTTTCTACTTCTGAAATACGGTCAAAAAATGATCATTTAGCTCAAATAAAGCCTTTTTGTAGTTTCTATATCAAAAGGAAGACTTTTAATATTTGTGCTTACGTCTTCATATTTTATGCCTACTTCAAAAGTTTAAAAATGGCGAAAATGTGAAGGGGTTAGCCTTTACTTTTTGACAGATTTTGGCCATTTTTTCAACTTTTGAAATACGGTCAAAAAATGATCATTTAGCTCAGATAATGCCTTTCTGAAGCTCTATAGCGAAAAGAAGGCTTTATTTGTGCTACTTCTTCATAGTTTAATGCCTATTTCAAAAGATGGAAAAATGGCGAAAATGTAAAGAGGTTAGCCTTTATTTTTTGACCGAATTTGGCCCTTTTTCCACTTTTCAAATACGATCACAAAGTGATCAATTAGCCAAAATAAAGCCTTTTTGAAGCTTCTATAGCAAAAATTAGCCTTTATTTGTGCTATATATTCATATTTTAGCCGTATTTCAGAAGACAAAAAATGGCCAAAATGTAAAGGGGTTAGCCTTTAGTTTTTGACCGATTTTGGCCATTTTTTCAACTTTTGAAATACAGTGAAAAAATGAACATTTGCTCAGATAAAGCCTTTTTTTACTTTTTGTAGCTTCTATAGCAAAAAGAAGGCTTTATTTGAGTTAATTGATCATTTTGTGATCGTATTTCAAAAGTTGAAAAAACTGGCGAATACAGATTTTGGCCATTTTTTCAACTTTTGAAATACGGTCAGAAAAAGATCACTTAGCTCAGAAAATGCCTTTTTGTAGCTTCTATAGCAAAACGAATGTTTTATTTGTGCTGCTACTTCATAGTTTATGCCGATTTCAAAAGATTGAAAAATTGCGAAAATGTAAAGGGTTTATTTTTTTTTTTCTAATTTGGCCCTTTTTCCGCTTTTCAAATACGGTCACAAAATGATCAATTAGCCCAAATAAAGCCTTTTTGTTTCGTTCCCCGCAGGAACAAAACTGTTACTGTATTAGCTTTCCATTGACATCACAAGAGAAACTGTCATCACAGATGAAAATCGTCCAATCGTAGTGCAGTGTTGTTGACATAACTGTGATCTTATCCCAGAGGAGGTTGGACAAGCCGCGCAAAGCATCATGGTCAGCTGGCTTTCATTTTTGCGTGGGCGTCTCACTCTACCTCTGACCTCAGACGAGGATGTTCAATTTTTTAATAAAACACTCTTGTTTCCTTTATATTTACTGTACTTGTATCCCAAATTTTATAAAATTGTGAATAAAGCTAGCTTAAAATTTATTATTCAATAACAATCTTGTATTTTTCTTTGTATTAAGGTGAATTCAAAATCGAGATAATTTATTGGATTTCCTCCAAAATCTATTGATAAATTTTTTATATAACTGGTCAAATGTTTCTATTTTATCAAATAAAGTGTATTTCCTGTATCCTCAACATATATGTAAATAAGGAACTTGAATAAAATTAAAATACTTTATCTCAATATTGATCTTGGTTACTTCTAAAGCACTACCATATTGATACTGATACAGGTATTCAATCAGGGGCATTGTCAACATTTTAACATTGGTCCAACATTTTTCAGTGATGCACCCCACCCCCACCCCCCATCTGCCAAGAAAACATCAACTTTGGCACATTTAGAGAGGGCATCAGAAAAATTACTGTATTAAGGTAGACATGTGAATGAACTATTATAAGACAGACAAAGTCCAATCCAAGGGTGTCTGTTTTAGAGACATAGTTCACTGTTTATTAGTATGTACATGCAGTAGCACTCAAAGGAAAGGGATGAATAATATCCAGGCATTTAATTAGGCTTTGAGACCCAGTATTTGGATTGTATCAATAATATGCGAGATAATACTTCTGTAAAATTTTATTAGTTATGTCCACAATTATTATGCATTGCCTTATGTAATTATATAACATGACAACATATGCAAAACTTCAAACTACATATTATTTTAATGTTATTTAGTAAAAGAGAATCCATCAATTTATCATTGTAAAAATCCTGTTCAGACTGGTGCTTGTGTCTGGGCACTCAGTCTGAACACCACCAAAGTAAGTTATTCCAACACTGACATCTGTACTGTATATCTTCACTTCCTGTAAAAAATGGGATGTGAGATTGAATTATTAACCCTTTCGTGTCTTAAGAGTCGACTGTAGTGTACAGCCAATGCCCAACTATTGTATTCACTTTATGGGTGGACACAGGGCACATGCCAACACTCCCCACCCTATCCCCACTTGGTTAGAGCCCTTTTGCAATAAAAAAGCTCTTCATCAGAAGACATGTGCCTCAAGGGACTTTTGAAAGTGTACACTTCCCCCACCCATCAGCTTGCTTCTCATATCACTGACTCATGATCAGTTGAAATGGGACAACTGGCAAAAGGAATAATATATATTTGTATACTGAAAAATAATACGAACAACAAATTATAACAAATTAGCAATACTAAGCAAAAAATACTACAACTACAATATATTTATATTCACAACAACAATGACAATAAACTACAAATAATCCACACATACATTTTTAATAATACTGCTGTCATGGAACACAATGTTATTTAATAAATGAAAAATAGCTATACGTATCAGTTCTGTATACAGATATAGCAGATCTTTAAGAAAGTTCAGTACATCCTGTAATAATTACAAATGTATGTAGGCCTAGTGATATGTATACAATTTTTTCAGAATGATGGTGTTTTTATACAGCGAGGGCAAGCGTTTTGGACCATAAAAAGACAAATCTCAAATTTTACTCTTTAATAATTGTCCACCACTCATTCTACACTTACTCAAAGGAATAATGCTCTAAATATTAGGAGACTTCCAAAATTCTTGAGAAAAAAACAAACTTTAGTGGCGAAAGTCTCTCCTAAAATATTGGGCGCCATCTTAGCGAAAGCCGAAAATACCATGGTCGGTTCAACGGCGAATATCTCGAAAACGGTTGCGGGGGCGAGGGGGGGCGTCCGGATAGAATCCAAGATTAGACATTTCTTCAACTTATTACGCAAAAATTAGAGAATTCGAACCATGGGAATTCGAGATTTTTTGCTTTGAAGATTGTTGACAAACCGGAAGTGGGGTCTTCGCTTAGCGCGACACGACCTACATAAACCATCAAAATAAAGTAGAAAAATACATTTACCTTGCAAAATCCTGCAGATATGGATAGTCCAACAATATATCAAACGATATCGCTGCTTTTTTAGAGAAAAAAATGAATGACAATAGCGTAATATTCGGTAGTCTAAGTCCAATGCAAAATTTTCAGCCGATCAAACGATGAGAAAATAAGCCATTTCATTGGTCGAGATATTCACGTGGTACTTGTCCAACCACCTCTGATCTTATCCAATGAAATCAAAATTCCGCATAAAAATTTAGTTGGAGGCGTGGTTAAACGCAAAACGAAGTGAAAATATTGCTGATCTAGAGTAATTTGAAGACGTAAACAATCCCGTGCGAAGTGAATCATCAATCTTGTGCTGTAGAAAGTAGGAACTTTCCCCTCGTTGAACTCGAGAATGCATTCGTTATGTATGGCAACTGCGCGTTCCAAAAGGTCAGTCGCACTGTTTTACGCGTGTCTAATAATTTTAAAATATAGCTATTTTATGAACAATGTCAATAGTTGAGGCTAGAAGTTCGTTATCATTCATTTGTGGCCCATCTAAATGGATTATTCTGATTCGAGAATTAAACTATGACCTATGACGACGAAAATGATGATAGTCCGTTATTGACCTAATTTATATTGATCCTTTTGGCCTTGGAAATTTATGGATTTGCTATTGGCGATTATTCAATAAATACCGCGGTGTCATAAATAAATCAGCTGCATGAAATTTAAATGCGACGTGCTAGCGTCTCGCAATTTTCCCGAGAAAGCAATTATTTTGGTAACGTTTTATTTTCCTCCTATAGACGGTCAGAAGAGTATTGCTACTGCATGAGTAGAAGATTTACGTCGCCAAAATAATTGCATTATCACGAAAATCGCGAGTCCGCTAGCACGTCACATTTAAATCCAGTCGAATTTATGCGACTGCGAATAACCTGAAATAATCAATAGAGCCTGCCCTCTGGACTGCGGAGGAGAGAGTAATCCGTCATGATCAGACGGTACAACGTCTGAAATGTGTGTTCGTTTTATTAGACGAAGCTTAAATTATTTTTTTGTAGTTTTATTATGATCTCGCTTCAGCATATTTCTAGTTTGTTTATATGCAAAACAAAAATCGTCTAAATTAAATTTGTCGTATGAAACGCAGGCGCGTAGTAAAAATTGTCGCGCCAGTCTACATAGTTGAGCTAAAATTTGAACGAAACAGCTATTTCTTTTAAGAAATAGTTTCTTGTTGAAGCTTCTATAGCAAAAATAAGCCTTTATTTGTGCTGTATCTTCATATTATAGCCGTGTTTCAGAAGATGAAAAATGGCCAAAATGTAAAGGGGTTAGCCTCTACTTTTTGACCGATTTTGGCCATTTTTTCAACTTTTGAAATACGGTCACAAAATGATCATTTAGCTCAGATAATGCCTTTTTGTAGCTTATTTTATGCCTATTTCAAAAGTTGAAAAAATGGCCAAAATGTAAAGGGGTTAGCCTTTAATTTTTGGCCATTTTTTCGACTTTTGAAATACGGTCAAAAAATGATAATTTAGCTCAAGTAAAGCCTTTTTGTTGCTTCCGTAGGACAAACAAGCCTTTATTTGTGCTATATCTTCATATTTTAGCCGTATTTCAAAAGTTGAAAAATGACCAAAATGTAAAGGGATTAGCCTTTACTTTTTCACCGATTTTGGCCATTTTTTCAACTTTTGAAATACGTTCAAAAAGTGATCTGGCATTTATCTCAAAGCCTTTTTGTTGCTTTTGTAGCAAAAAGGCGGCTTTATTTGTATAGGTAATAGCATGGTTTCGAGTGCAATTTGGAAAAAAACGCACGTGTAAATGGGTTTAATAGCCTTTACTTTTTGCACGTGTAAATGGGTTTAATAGCCTTTACTTTTTGACCGAATTTGGCCATTCTTTCCATTTTTTAAATGCGATCACAAAATGATCAATTAGCTGAAATAAAGCCTTTTTGTTCCTTCCGTAGCACAAAGAAGCCTTTATTTGTGCGGTATCTTCATATTTTAGCCGTATTTAAAAAGTTGAAAAGTTTGCCTTTACTTTTTTACCAAATTTGGCCATTTTTTCCACTTTTAAAATACATTCAAAAAATGATCATTTAGCTCAAATAAAGCCTGTTTGTTGCTTCTATAGCAAACATAAACCTTTAGTTGTGCTAAATCTTCATATCTTAGGCCTATTTCAAAAGTAGAAAAAATGGCCAAAATCGGTAAAAAAGTAAAGCCCTTGTCCCTCTTGAAATGTGGACTTTTCTACCACAGTTTAAATCTGGCGCTGAATGCAATCTGTACTCAGTAATTAGAATTAAAAAATAACACTTTCAAATAATTTCATTACACTATACATTTAAATTTGGGCTAGAATCATTTATACTTGGTGATATTTTACAATTTAATTGTTCGTCCAACTCAACTGCCCTATTCGCCATATTGTCACTTCAATCTCATCTTAGCTTATATTTTCATTCAACTTGTATAAAATGGAAGTGAAGTGCAATTGTTTGAGATATTTACAATCTTATTTGAAAACCCAACTCTGGGCTGTGGAGTTGACAGAACCCAAATGCTGTTATTGGATGATTGCTTCATTATACAATGAACTTAATTTGTCCTCACAGTGCAGAACTTTGCACAAACGTAACACAAAAACATAAAATTAATCGCAATTTGGTTTGCATGATGACATATTTTCTTCTTTATTGCTAAATACGATTCTTTTGAAAAACTTGTTCCTTTTTCAAAGTCACTTCTGGTAAGTAGTTACAAACTTCGACATAGAAAAAGTCCATGAAGATGAAATGTTTGAATGTCGAGATAATATTGCCATCTTGCTCAGGGAAGCCCCATGCAAGATTACGAATACGTAAAATACCCATAGATAAAATGGGCACTTCAAATATTCTGAACAATAAAAGTTGTGTTGGGAACATGACTTCTGGTTTCCTCTAAAAACACAACAAATAAAAGCCGAAATGGTGGAAACAAGAAGACCAAGAAGCGACACGAAAAAGTTAACAGGTAAGGTGAAACAGCATACTCCGAAGACGAAAACAACGCTCGAAACGCAAAAATAAAATAAACCAATAGCCATATAATATATTCTTATTAACCTCGATTGCTCGGTCTGTACAAGAAAGTATTTGCCTTCGGTTTTATCGCACAAAGCTCGCTCCTTCGTCGCTCGGTCTGTACGAAAACCTCAGGCAAATACTTTCCCGTACAGACCTCGCACTCGGTTAACAAGTCTTTATTATGACGTAATATTAAATATGACGTCACAACATCAACCGAGTGCAGAATAACTTCCTAAATCCAAAGAGCTACACCTTATCTATATACTCAGAACGGTTACGGTATGTCATGCACTGCTATTCTTAAACGCAACCACCCTTATACGCGGTCCAGTATGAAAGCTGTTCTTTTTCTCCACTGCATGTCAGCTCCGGTTGTTTTCCAGGCAGTAAACGTCTGTAGTGTCCGTAGAATATTATATGACCGAGTTCCGATCGAGTTTAGACCGAGAAACTCCCCCCTGCGGCAGTACTCGACTTTCTGCGTCTCCCGGGGGCGGTAAACATTGACGACGATCGCCGATCCATCGGCGGCAGATCAGTCTCGTTCGCGTCTTCACGAATCCCGATGGAGGTGGCGCACTGGAGTAGAACGCGCATGAAGCCTTCTCGGAAATCCTTATTCATTCGCGCGTATATGAGCGGGTTGAGCACGCTGTTGACGTAATGGAACCATTTAGCGGCGATAATAATATCGACGCGTATCGAAGCGTAGCACTCCGGACAGATGGCGATGAGATTGAGCACGAAGAACGGACTCCAGCAGACGAAGAAAGCGCTTATGACAATGCCCAAGGTTTTTGCCGCCTTGATTTCCTTGCGCAGACGGAACTTTTTCATCTTGCCGTTCATTGGGATGTCCATTTTCTTGACTTGTTTACAAGCGACGCGGAAGATCATGGAATACATGACGACCATGACGAGGAGCGGGACGAAGAAGCCAATGACCGTGTACATAATTTCAAATATTGTCCGCGTATCCTTGAAGATAAGTCGAAGCAGGGCGAGCATTATGGAGAAGAACCAAATACAGACGATGATGATGATGACCCTACGACCGCGCAGGCGCTGGTAGTAGCGCAGTGGCGACGATATACAAATGTACCTCTCTATGCTAATGCACGTGAGGTTATAGATGCTGGCAAGCCCACAGACGATATCTGATAGCGTCCAGAAAATGAACGCAAGGGGGTCGATGTTTTCCCAGCGCTCGTCTGGGCCGGTGACGATATGGGCAGCCCAGATAGGCATGGAGATGAGACTGATCAGGATATCGGAGATAGCCAGCGAAACGACGAAGTAGTTGGTCACCGTGCGAAGTTTGTGGTATTTCCGAAAGGCGACGATGACCAGGGTGTTGCCGAACACGGCCAAGGCCATGATAGCGAAGATTATTGTCGAGCTCACGATTTTGTAGGACTCGGAATATGTGAGATAGGGCTGCAGACCAGGGTGTGTGTTGTTACCCGCAGTTTTGTTGAGTGACGACATAGAGAAAGGTCTCGTTGTTACGGTGGTCGTGGGCTGAGAGAAGGTTGTCGAGGTTAGGTTTCGGGCCATTGTTTCGGTACCAGTGCTCTCGCGAAAGTCAAGATAATAGCCACGTGCTTAGAACTGACTTTGTATGAGCTAGTGGAATAGAAAAGAACACTCATTAGTAAGGTACTTTTAGCTTAGAGTTTGCAAAGTTCGGTTAGTTTGTCTATGTTTTATTTATAATTTGAATTCTAAAAACCGCAAAAAATGCCACCCCAAGAGAGATAGTTATCATTCACGTAATAACGTCACGGATCCTTTCTCTCATGGCAGCGACCGTTGACCTTTTTCTACCTCCATATTTTTATCTGACTGTGGGCTCAGTCCCGCTCACAGTTGACTAATCCGATAAAACGGTTATAAAACGGATCTTCTATTTTATGGTGGCAACCGCTGACCTTTCTCTGCCCATATATCTTTATCTGACTGGGATCAGCTGCGCCCACAGTTCACTGCCGATAAAATACGGATCTTCTATTTTATGCTCACTGTCTCACTATCACTACTGTCTCTTGGTAGCGATCGCCCATATGCAGTCTAATCAATACAGTTATTAAAAAATCCGTCGCAAAAAGGTTATTACTGTAAGAGAAAGTCTCCATAAACCATTATCTTGCATCGGTCTGTCAACCGCGCACGATACTACAAGGTTTTTAAATGACTTCTAAGGCCTGGTTTAGACGTCGAAGTTCCGTCGCATTTAATTCGTCGAATTTAATGCGACGATTATGCGACAGAAGTGACACAGATCGGTTTAGACGTCGAATTTAATGTGTCGCATTTAATGTTACGGTTGAAATTTAACGCCAAATAGCTCTAAACATTGGTGTTTCGAGTTTCGAATTGCCGCGCGTTGCAATTTGCATGGCACCCAGCTGTTAAGAGAAACGCCATGTTTTTATCTTCAAGTAAGTATATCAAAAAGCTAAAACACAAAGAAAACCTTCAGAGGCTCTCTGTGTTTCAACATGTGTCGTTGGTCGCCCGTTTGTCGTTGGTGACTGAATGTATAAGCTTTCGCTTAAAGCTCTCTCACTCCTAAAACTCGATTAATGTGTTGCTTTCGGCTAGTTCGACAGTTTTCTTCAGCCGAAAACTCCAATACCTTTTATTGCCAACCAATTGCAACTTCATACTAATTGTTTTCGTCCGTCACAAAACATTCTGGACGAAACAAACAAGTATGACATGTTGAAAATGATCTTCGTGGGGCCCACGAACTGTAAAATTGTTGGGTATTGAGGGATATTGTAGGATAGAGAAAGTGATTATACTAATTTATGCATTTTATTCGACTGCATTTTATGCGACGTCTAAATCAACGTCGCATTTCCGTCGAATTATGCGACACAGCTCGTCGCATAATTCGACAGCGTCGAATTAAATGCGACGAATTAAATGCGACGGAACTTCGACGTCTAAACCAAGCCTAAAATTCATCACTTAATTCATACGTTCATTGGCGTATTTTGAAAATTGAGCTTATCTCAGCCGTTAAAAACTGGCCAGCGAGAAACGTAGAGCGAGTCTATATCACATATATAGATCCGATACACTTATAATTTTCCTTTGTGTTTTCCTGCATGAATTATTAATGAATTTTAGAAATATATATATGTAATGTTTACAACATGAGCGACCGTGTTGTATCGAATTTAATTAACAAACTTAAACCTCATCTCAACGGCAATATTGGATCAGCACCGCTCTACTTATTTTAATTTTCTCTTCCTGACACATTCAGTGTTACCTCACCTCCTAACCTATAATTAGCTTGTAACTGATGTATTTT
>OZ036007.1:13895140-13927640 GCA_964035015.1 Corallium rubrum
TATATATATATATATATATATATATATATATTATATATAATAAGTGTTTACAAATTGAAGTTGTTAAAGTTTCGTTTGTCTACATCAGTATAGTGTTGTCGGCTTGAAGTTTGTAAAGTTTCAGTTGTTGTTTTGCTGTACAAGCTGTCGTTAGTACTTAAACACAGAAAACTCTGAGCTCCAGACGGGACTTGAACCCACTTTAACCTTGCGAATGGCTATGCTATATAGTCAAACTTGATCTACTAGAACTCAGATGGTAGACAAACGTAGCCAGTGATTTTGAAGGGGGGGGGGGGGGGGGGGTCCGGAGCCCTGCTCCCCCGGGAAATTTTGAAATCGAGAGTCGCTGAAATGCCATTTCCTGGCTTTTGGAGGAAGATTTTACAGACTCTACTAAAGGTTAAAAGATGTCATATAAAATACTCAAAACACGCAAAGCAAACGTCAAAATGCATACACTCAGTAGACTGATTATACCGTTTACAGTTTATTTCCTGACACATGTATCAAAAGGGGGGAGAGCCGCGGCTCCCCCCTGACTACGTCCCTGAACGAGTCATACCGCGTATTGTATCAGTTAATTTTCAGTTAAATGGTTTCCCCAAATTCCCTCAATCATGTAATCTCGACCGCGTTCTACGTCGAGATAAAACTTATTTCAATTCATAACATTATATAGGCCCGTTTCAGACGGCGTATTTGTCATGAGCCGTATCTAATACTAGAATTAAGTTCATGAAAAATACGCCGTCTGAATTAATTAAATACGGCAGTTTGTATTAAGGTCGGCCTATTAAATACGGCCGTCGCGGTCGTATTATACGACTGTGGCACGACTTTGATTCAAACGACGTATTTTCCATGAGCCATATCTAATGCATAAATTATATAGTAATGTTTAATGTATGATATTGCCCACAGTTTGAATACGAATATGCGTTTAATTCTATTCGACTCCATAAATACGGCGTCTGAATCAAACGTCGTTTTTTGGTCGAACTATTGTTGAACCAATTTGTATTAGATACGGCTCATGATAAACACGCCGTTTGAAACGGGCCTTAGGCTGAGAAATGCAGCATAACGAATCCGGAAGTGTAAATAAAAATGAATCCTAATACGACTTTATAATTAGCCTGATGTTATGGATTGAAATAAATTTAGCGTTACTGTAATTAAACTTTCGTTCGTTTTTGTTGTACAAGCTGTCGTAAGTAGTCAAACTCAGAAAATTCTGAGCTCCAGACGCGGGACTCGACATATGCGGTAATTTTACTTATATATCTAGTATCTACGCTCTTGGTCCTTATCATGTCGGCATGGCGTTTTTGTTTGTTTTGTTTTGTTTGTTTGTTTGTTTGTTTGTTTGTTTGTTTGTTTGTTCGTTCGTTCGTTCGTTCGTTCGTTCGTTCGTTCGTTCGTTCGTTCGTTCGTTCGTTCGTTCGTTCGTTCGTTCGTTCGTTCGTTCGTTCGTTCGTTCGTTCGTTCGTTCGTTCGTTCGTTCGTTCGTTCGTTCGTTCGTTCGTTCGTTCGTTCGTTCGTTCGTTCGTTCGTTCGTTCGTTTATGACTTTAATACTTTATTCTGACTAACGCCTAGCTATCTATCGGGCAGAAATGAGTAAAAACTATCTGTTTCCATTCAGTGCATTTTGTCGCGCGATCGACTTTTCTCGATCGCTTTCTTTTGAAATGTGTGTATTCAACCAAAGCTAATGAAATGCGTTCCGCTTGACAACCCACAATTCAAAAGAAAGCGATCGCAAAAAGTCGATCGCGCGGTAAAATGCACTGAATGGAAATCCACCTTTAGTTCCACTCGAGAGCTTGCGAAACAAAAGAAAATGTCGCTTCGCGCGACATTTTTCGCCTAATGAAAACCGGCTTCAGTAACTGATTTTCAAGTTTTCCTCATGAATTATTAATGATTTGAGAAATATATACAGTGTGTATAAAAAAACTGGAACCCTTAGAAAATGAATTAGTATTCTTTTGAAACAACCTATTGTAGCAGTTTGAAAGCCCTAAAAGCGCTGCGTTATACAGTTGATTTCACATTACTTTACCGCCGTGTGTTGCGAAGTTCGTTGGGAAGTTAAGATATTCGTTCGAAAGTTAAGAATTACGTTGCCAAGGTTGAAAATCATCCAATCAAATTGCGAGCTTTGCATCAAAACTCATTCTGAACTATATCTGAACTTCCCAACGAACTTCGCCACACACGGCAGTAAAGTAATGTGAAATCAACTGTACATTAATCAGCACATAAGTTAAACAGGAAGAGAAAAAGCTTTTAAATACTTTCATCATGCATACACTTCAAGTTATCTTAATTTCCCATGCTGGTGTATAAGACCGTGTTTTTTACGCATCCGTGGCTCAGGTGTTTAGGGCTTTCAAACTACTACAATAGGTTGTTTGAACAGAATACTAATTCATTTTCTAAGGGTTCTGGGTTTTTTTACACACTATATAATGTTATAATGCCTAGAGAGGAATTGGGTATAGTACAAGTAATATTTGGCACTTCACTCGATGCATGTCCAAAGGATTTTTGTACGTTTTTGAAATCGTTGAATACTTATGATTGACAGAAATTAATTCGATCCAATTATACGTTTGTTTATTAATAATCGATAGAGGAGGACTGTCTGCGTGGGGCTGGTTATCTCCTCTGCTCTCAAGCGATAGGGAAAAAATAGGTCAATTGGTGTCATTTGGCTTTCTTCGCACTAAAGGGAAACTCAACATGCAAGCAGGAAGGTGCAAGCGTTTGTCAGCACTTAACTTCGGAATGCAATACTGTCTCGTTTGGGATGGAATTTCTCAGCAAAACGAATACTTAATGCGAGGATCCGTTAACAGCCTTAGTATAATAGTATATGTCTACATATATATGTATATATACAACAGGAATATACACGAGTATCTCATGTCACTCATGTTTGAAGCCAAACATCTTGTTTGTCGCATAACTTAAAAACAGCATTTCAATACAAAGAAAAATCTGACTGTACAAACCGGGAGACTGCCAAGGTCTCTGAATCAATGCATATTTAAATATGAAAATATCTGAGTCTCATCTGAATCTGAATCATCTGACTCTGAATCATCTGACTCTCATCTGAATCATCTGAATCTCATCTCAGTGTCTCAATAGCTGAGCTCAGTGGTCAGAGCGCCGACGCGTTGATTCGGAGACCTTGGGTTCGATTCCGGATTGTAGCAAATAGACTTTCATATTATTATATTCTTGTACGTATTAAATATTGTCTTAGGCCACGTCCACAAGTATACGTTTTCCTAGCGTTTTCATATTGTTTCAGGCAATGAGACCATGCTCCACGAGGACCGAGAACAATATAAAAACGCTATGAAAACGCATACGTGTGGACGTGGTCTTAATTTGGAGTAAAGGAACAGTGTCGTAAGAACGCCTCAAACACGAAAAATACAACTTGTGGGCGAATTCAGGTCAACATGATTAAAATTATGATGAATATATCACACACTTCAAGATTTAGACTAAAACGCGCAATGACTTACTTTTTTTAACGTTTTCAAAATAATGCTTCTTTTCCCTGCACACAAATGTCATTTTTGTCTCGCGCAAAACTATTAATTAAACGGTAATTATATACCTGTCCCTGTGCTTTAAGTTCTGTAGTTAATTCAGATTGGCGTGTGTGTGTGTGTGGGGGGGGGGGGGGGGGATATTTGGCTTGTCTATACACATGCACGGGAATAAAGATGGGTGATTGTTTTGATGTACTGATCAAACTAATTCAATCTCGTCGATTTTAAACAAATTTAAATAAGCATAACTAAAGCTCTACCTTATGTTGTCATTTGGTCCAACTAGTTTTTTGTTCTTCAGCCCACTCATATACGTGTTTCAGCACTTGAGTGGAAGTGGTGTTTATATGAGCTGTTTAATGTTAGACTAAACTGTGCATGCATGCCATTACTGATAAAAAACTGAGATGGCTAATCAATCTTTTGCATGCACATTTCGGGGGAGACATTCTAGGTTAGCCGGTGAAAAAATGAGAAATTCTCCACCATCCCAAAAAAAATAAAAAAATCTGGACTAACTACACGGCCTGGATAAATCTGGTATTGTGTCTGTTGTTGCCAAATTAGCAAAAACTCATCGCTCTCTAACGACGAGAGAAGGCTAAACCTGTTTCCTATTAACTCTTGTTTGCCGAAAGTCTGGTGCGTGCCGCGAAAAAGGATTTTGTTTCCTTAAATTGTACACAAATAGGTCAGGCGAACTTTAAGGCGGAACATTGACGATTGAATTCGCTCTTTTAGTCTTTCCTTTTAGTCCGCCTTTTATAACTGTTAATTGGAAATACCACACACTGGCGGGCAAAATCAAAAGTTAACCACTAACGTGTAGTTTTAGTGATTTTTTGCAAAAATTGCAGCTGCTTTTTTTAACATTGTATATCTACATTCAAAAGCGAGTTAAGCTTAAACAGCTATTAAACACAAAAAGCAACCCACTAACTGAAACAGCCCATGATACTATGTACCTATAAAACGAGCCCCACTGTGGGATTTTATTTTAACATTCGTAGCGTATAACTCTGCAACTCTGCGGGGGAAACCTAGATATCTGGCTGTTGTTTGCTGGTGCTGAAACTCTATGGTTAGCTCTGCGGAACAAGCGCTACATAGGAATTATAGGTTGGGACAGTATTCATTAGTTTCGTTGACTCTACAATAAGTTGATTTCGCTTACCGGTTTTTGAAGTCACTGCAGCATTGTATGAACCGCTACTTCTCTTGTAGTCCAGCTTTTGCTTATATAAGATCTTCAAATGGAACGATCAGTATAATCTTGTTTACTCTATGAGACAAAAGAGAACAGCCACTTGATATCTGGATTGCCCGAAGCTTGCCTATATAGAAAGCGGAGAGCTATGTGCAGTGGTCGTCAATGGTGAGCACAGGAGAATGACACATGCAAGAACTAGACAATGATACGAACTGGCCTATTTAAAAGTCTGTGTTTTATCAAATCTGTCGAGGATTGACGTCAGCTGATAAGAGTTCAGTTATAACCTCGGGTGCATTTCGCGAATAGTTGTTCGGCGCTGGCTTAAAAGCTATGTGGTCTCTCCGCAGCTGACTGAAATGTTGCCTAATTTCGGCACTCTCTTGTTTAGGCCATTGTGTGCAACCAAAGTTTGTTTTGGGACTCGGGATGTCACGCCTCCCGGACGCAAAGATCCGTTGGACCCCAGTTGGGGATTTTTCCCACGCGCTTACGGTCAATACAAGCATATTAGGTATTAATATTGGATCATTCACTTGTATTGCTTATTCAATTGCTCATTTTGCCCTCCATTTTTATCCTAAAATAGGCGCGCGTCGCAGGTGGTATATCCTGAAGGGTCGCGCAAATGCTTACTGTTATCGCGCCCGAGCATCGGTTATCAATCACGAAGAATCTAGCCTTTTATTGCAGGCGAGGAGAAAATGTGTTTTTAATTTTCTCGCTCTATAGACTCCCGATGTCAACAACGGTGCGTGCCTCGTTTGCGTTCGACGCCGTGTATTTTCTAATCAGGCTTTCGTGAATTGAGACCCATAGATGGTCGACTCGCGTCCATTCAGCACTTAACTTGTACGTTAACAGACTAAAACAATGCCTTATAAAAAACTAGAATAATTTGTAGAAAAAAAATCGAAAACATGATCTATAGAAGTACAATTAAAATTTGAGATCTCTAACACGAAAAACTTTCGCTCGAAACCTTAGCTCTTGTTTATGAGTATTTGTTCTTAAAAATGTCGTCGTAACAAATTTATATATCGCTTCAAGAACGATAAATACCACGGTGAATGGGTAAACTAGTTTAAAGTGAGATAAGAAAAACTTAATAAGAGGTATATTACGCCTTTATTATAAAATTGCCAATGCTGGACGCTAGTTTTTATAGAAGAACTGCATGTTTGAAACTTAAAGAGCAATTTAAAAGCAATTTGAAATTTATTTTTTTTTTACATCTGTTATCTGGGTCTTTAGAATTGTTAGCTTAGATATCCTGTCCTTAGAATGAGCGTATTGTACACGGACGTCGAAATTGTAAAGCGTGTGAAAATTTACAGTAAACAAGTCTCGTGTATTAGTCTATAAAGTAGAAACGCCAGAAAGATGAAAAAGTACTCCAGGAATACTGGCGCGGCTAGTTAGCGTCGTTATCTGGACGAGTTCCTTGATACAGAACCGTTGCGGAGCGAAAGGTAGTAATAACGAGCACGATGACACCGCTGCTTTCTTAAATATAGAAAACGCAATTAGCCAAGTGAATAACTGCCAGATGCAGCTGGATGCCGAGATATGGTCACACCCCAGGTGTCAGTTCGCACGACCCTCGTGTTTTGTCCAACCGTTTCGAGAGCAGTCCGGCCACTCTAGAAAGCATAAAAGTGAACGAACTCAAGTCAGGGACTTACTCTGGAACGCTTTAATAACATATGGTTGGTCGTGGTATAATACACAAGTACCCCTTGTCAAGCGGCCATGTCAGCGCGACATCTTGAAAGAAACGTTTATTTATTCGCGCTGAGCGAAGTACATGTTGATTAATCGATAAATGAATCATGTTTACATTTAAAATTTAATTGGTTCCCTAGGGGTTTTTTAATATGTATATATTTATGTATACATGCGCGGCTCGGCGTTTCAAATCCGCCCTCGTTTTTCGCTGTTCCGATTCGCGTTCTATATAAGTCAGTGTTATTCCAAAGACTGTTTACGACAGTTCAAGTTGAACACCGACAACGCTAAAAATACGGCGCGTTTACAGCCAGGCCCCTCCCCTAAGCGAATATGCATGGACGTTTATTGGCTGTTTGGTCGTAACGATAAGCACAGTCTTCACTCTTCGGGTCTTTACCAAGCACAGGAGGGAGTCAGGTTATAACAATTTGGCCAGAGCGCACCACGAATTGTCATATTTCCGGCCAATTTAGATACATTAGCCATCAAACCTATTCGCACATTTTATTTTCTCGGCAGTGCTGCCTCGGTTGCGGTTATCTGCAGTCGCGCTTGCTAATAACGAACTTGACGCGTTCAGCCGAAAGTAATTAAGTAGAAAACCATTTTTTTGATATTTTTGTATACTCACTAATGAACAAGTGATGGACTAGGTTTGTGGGGTTAAACGAGTTTAGCCGCTTTTATAGCATCCTTACTTAATTGACCGTGCTTGTTAAGAATCGGTTAACTGCGACTGGTAGGTTTAAGAATATATTTGTAAAATCCTTGATAATCATAATTTTAGAAACGACTTTATGCCATGCATTGAGTATGTTGACAATTGCCTAAATTTACAACTAAACTTTCCCAGATTTCATAAGCATTTCCCCGACACTATATACATGATATACGCTTATATACGCTTGTTATAGTCGGGTATTAATTAATTGCCAAAACTTCGAAAGCTGAGTCAAGCGACCGCTGGTATTATGATAAAAATTTGAAAACTATATATATATATATATATATATATATATATATATATATATATATATATATATATATATATATATATATATATATATATTTAATATTTTAATCAACATTAATACCACTACTGGTACATATGATACATACAAATTACAGTTAAATACAAAAAATTTAACATATTAAACTAGTAACAATAAGGATAAACAAACTTTGATCAACTACGATGCACCCCAGTCTTAGAGTCTTAGTACCTTAATACATTATAATTGATCAAAATTCGTTAATATATCAAAACAGAACTTAGCTACTAGTGCCATTATAGATTTGTCTTTCATTGAAACCATATACATAAACAGGTCCTGATTATTGAAAGAGCAAAACGAATAGTTAATTTGATATAGTTTATGGATAAAATTAGCTCTGAGATCAGTAAACTTTGGATTGTTGCATTGCATTAAATAATGTTGTTCATTCCCAACCTCATTTAAGTTGCAATGTTTACATATTCTTTCATCGTATGGAATATTAGTATATCGACCAGTTTCAACAGATAATCTATGAGATGATATTCTGTTATTCTATATATGTCCAGTATGTCCATGTCCAGTATAAGCGGAAACTGTAACGTTACTAAGGCCAAACGACATTGTTTCTTCGTGGCAAATGTCGCGTTGTGGGGTTTGTCAGCGTAATGGCCGATCGGAAAAGCATTGTGGTGTTCTTAGTTCACTTGACAAATTAGTAATTTTATTGCTGTTGTGAGTTTATAACGTTTGTGTTTTATTTTTTGCTTGTTTTTTTTTTTGCATTTTGAAAATCTCAAGTTCGCCTTGTGTTCTCGGTGTAAATTCTCAAATGGAATTGGTCTGGCCTTATTTATAAATGCAACAATTTAAATTGTTTTACGATTTTGGCAGTAATTTGCAAAACATGTTACACATTGCAATGGTTCGTACAACTTGTCTCACAACGATCTTGGTCATTGTATAGCATGTTACACATTGCAGTCGTTCGTGTAACTTGTCTCGCAACGATCTTAGTTCTTGCACAGCATGTTACACATTACACTAATAGTTCATGCAACTTGTCTCACAATGATCTTGGTTATTGCAACAGCATGTTACACATTACAATAGTTCGTGCGACTTGTCTCCCAACGATCTTGGTTCTCGCATGTACAACATGTTACACATTTCAATGCTTCATGCAACAGAACTTGTCTCGCAACGATCTTGGTCATTGCACAGCATGTTACACATTACAATAGTTCGGGCAACTTGTCTCGCAACAATTACGTCATTGGCGTTGTGACAAGCCCAATGTTTGTAACAAACAACCAATGCCATGGGATGGAGTGTAGTCAATGTTTGAATGAACAACCAGTGAAAGCGAACACAAACTTGGCAACGCATTTTATTGTAATAAACTATCTTATATAATTGTGGATATATAGAGCATTAGTTTACATTATGTATTAGAGACACGTTTCTTTTTTCGCCTATTATATTGTGTTGTGTTGTGTTGTGTTGTGTTGTGTTGTGTTGTGTTGTGTTGTGTTGTGTTGTGTTGTGTTGTGTTGTGTCGTTGCGTTGCGTTGCGTTGCGTTGCGTTGCGTTGCGTTGCGTTGCGTTGCGTTGCGTTGCGTTGCGTTGCGTTGCGTTGCGTTGTGTTGTGTTGTGTTGTGTTGTGTTGTGTTGTGTAGCTGTTGTTTCAAATTTCACTTCACATGTAAACTTCTATAATTACATGCATATATGCTAACATAAAAGCTTCGATGCCAGGATTAGGATAACATTTTTTTCCATTATGAAATGCCATTTGCAATCTTCGTATGTAAGAAAACTAACGTCATACATGCCGAACTTTGACTTCTGATTCAAGCGTGTTCTACAGTGTAATCAAGAGTGTATCTTTTTCTCGCGTCACACGAGCGAGACTGTTCACTTCTGCTGTCAAACTGGTAGAAATTGGTGCAGTGAGATAAGCAGTTGGAGGAAAGCTAATTTACTTGGTTCTCGAAGAGAATCTAAAATTAAGTGGCCCTAATTAAGTCCATTCCTGTCAAGGTCAAGTCAAGTAGTGTGTGCTTATATTAAAACCGAGACGTGATTGGCAGGTTCAAAAATCGAGATCAGCTAAGCGTGATAATTGACCACACATCTATTTCTCATTACCCAAGTATAGGCCATTACAAAAACAAGGAAACAAACTGCGAATGATTATTGAGGTATAGTTTTTAAGTAGTATGTAACTCTATCCCATCTGACTAGTGATTACTCCTTAACAAGTTCAATCTTCTGGCTTTAAACACTAGTGTTTATGTTTTATTTGTTTTATAAAATAATAAGAAGAAAAGTCAAGCTAAAAGTAAGGTAGTTTTGGAATTTGGCGGGCTTTTCTGGCCAGCTGACGCCATTTTACGTCATTCATGATCTATGTTCTCTTATAAATGCACGGAGCCCAACCAATCAGAGCGTGCGTAGAGGGCCCCTTGAGATATACATCGTTTGGAAACTCGACAAACTTCAAAGCGTCATAATAGTTGTGATTTTATGTTCTCAAATCATTAAATCAGGATTACCGTATAGCCCATAAACCTATACCACATCACATGCATGAGTTTTGATACCCAATGAAAACCTGTAGGAAACTTCCCAGTAAACTGGATCACATTTCTTAATCTGCGTATTGAAATTAATGAAGAAAACACCGCAAATCGCAATGCGAATACTTGTTTGAGAAGCAAGATCAAACACTCGTTTATCGTATTTCATCAGGTCTCCAAATACTCGAAGACAATAAAAACATCGGAGCTACGCCCTCGGTTTTCATTTGTTTTCTCGTGTTTGGAACCCCTGATGAAACACTCAAACTCATGTTTGCATGATCTATTGCTTGGTTGGTAAGTACAAAAGAATATTATATTTAATACCTACCAACCAACCAACCAACCAACCAACCAACCAACTAACCAGCCAACCAACCAACCAACCAACCAACCAACCAACCAACCAACCAACCAACCAACCAACCAACCAACTAACCAACCAACCAACCAATTGCAACCAACTAACCAACCAACCAACCAACCAACCAACCAACCAACCAACCAACCAACCAACCAACCAACCAACCAACCAACCAACCAACCAACCAACATGGCCGCTGTGTCTTTGTCCTCTATATATTAGGGGATTGATTGCAACCCCAATTGCTTGAAACGGTCCTCCCCGTACACAAACCTTTTGTTTTTCTATTATTAATATTTAAATAATATGGTTGAGTGATTAAACCCAAACACTGCTATTGGATGATTGCTTCATTATACCGAAAATACAATGTGCTCACTGGGCACAGGTTTGGATAAACGTGAACAAAAAGATAGAACAAAGAGTATTCGTACAAAATCTCTCAATAACGGCTTTATAAGATAGAACGAAAGGGTACTAAAAAATCTGAACGTAGGGATGGTCAAAATTGAGCGAGATTGAAATGGATTGCAAATGCGACATTTTGATTTCTGTTGGGCGGACGCCAAGGATTTTGGCGGTTTTTGACGAAATCATGTTTGTGAAAAAAAGCATGGAGTATTTGCCGCGGATAGATACAATCATGGTGCCAATTATGGTACAATTATCGTGCTAGCAGCTAGCTCGTCAGTCAGCTCTATAATTTGGCTTGTAAGTTTGCGCAGAATTGATACAATCATACGGCAAACGTCATGGGCTCTGGCATTGAGAATGGGAGCGATGTTTTTGTCGGCGAGGGATTTTGGCGGCTTTTTGACGATCATTACGCATGCCAAACACAATTGCACAAAATTGCAGTGCTCTGACAAGTTAGCGGCTAGATAAGTCAATTATCCGGCAAATGTTTACATCGAGAATCCGATCTGTTTGGAACACTATTTTCGGTTTTGAAACATCTGTGCTTTTCTCAATGTCCGCCATGTTGTACGGCACGTACCAATGCCACGCATGTTTATCAAGTGATTTTCAAGTGAAACCGTGTTTAGATGAATCAGGTTGGAAACATTCAAGCCGATTCAAGTTTGAATCTCAAGTCAATGCACTCCACTGCGTGCATTGACTTCAGTCGTCCGTTTCATGTAAACACAACAAGTAGAAACAAGTCAAACAACATGCGAGATTTGACTTGAACACTCAATCCACTTCATGCATGTAAACAGGACCTTATTCGTTCATACCTTTTTATAGGTCTCGTGATCTAGCCTGGTTAGCATCTCGCTAACCTAGCATGGGCTCGTTTGCTTTTTAAGCCGTAAGAGTTATATACCGAGGATGGAAGCTATATGCCAGATTTAATTGCTGGTGTGCATCTTAAGTCATTGCCGCCATGTTGGTTGACGTTTTCAAAAGATTTTTATCATCTGCAATTATAATATCATCCAACATGGCGAAAATATCTTTGTCCTTCGAATCTCAAGGGATTGGTTGCACACCACCTATATATAGTTGAGGAGATTGCTCATTACAAATTCACGGGATGCATATATATATATATATATATATATATATATATATATATATATATATATATATATATATATATATATATATATATTTGTGGGTATTTGTATCTCTCCGAAAATACAATTATGGAATATAAGATTATATGGGGTCATCAATATAATCACAGTGGCTCATTACTCAAATTGGCTCATTACTCAAATTAGTTCAGTGGCCAGAACGCCGATTCGGCGATTCCAGTTGGAACAGTCAGATTTTTCATATTATTGTATTATTACAAGGAGGAAGGAAAATGTTTTATGTTAGGGGGAACACAAGCGTTCCCCCAGAAAAATTTTGAAATCCAGAGTCTCGGAAATGCCATTTCTGCATTTTGCAGGAAGAATTTACAGAAATCTGAAGGTTATGAAACGCCATATTGAAATACTCAAATCAAATATTTAAATTATTTGGGGTAGGATAACATTATCGGCCGAGCTGGAAAACACCACGTCACACGCAATTCTTTTTAAATTTGGATGTTTTGACATAATTCTGGGGGCATTACTAAACTTAAGGGAACTTAATTTAGTCACTTATCGTCTGTGTGCCGCGAAGACGGAAAAAAGGATTTGATAATGCGTCATTTAGTTGTCAAATTTCTGGGAGGACTCAGCTCAGCGTCGCCCTTCGTTCGGCGTTCATGGGTACAACAGTCCCCCCCAATCAAACCCCCTGCATCCTACGGCCATGTCAGTATTACAATCATTTGTTTACAAAAGTCAGGTATGTTGCACCTTTAGCCATAGTAGGGTGGATCTTCTGGGTTTTTTTGACGCCATGTTGTCCACAAAAACTGTTTATGTTTGATGAACGTCGTTTACGAAACGTCCATATTATAAAAAGTTCTGATGTCAGTCTAAACTAGAACGTATGAAGAAGAGGAGTTATGGTCTATTATAGAAACGTATAAAAACAACATTTGATGCAATTACGCTACACATTGTGCGTTCCTTATATCTTTTGATCATTTATCTCGATACTGTGATATTTAAGATAATCATTCAATGGGATAATCGTTAAATGTTATCTTTAGATTCCCTTGCGTACGCTTCGTATAACCATAAGATTACAAACTAAACTTTTCTTCTCAATTTATCGACACAGCATTGTTAGGTTAGTATATAACATTAACACTCTGGAATTTTGGTACCTCTATGTTCAATTAACTTTCTCGTGGAAAACTCGAGATTCAGTTTTTCATTCGCGTCGGTGGTTCTTTTTTTAATTTAGTTTCCTGTATGTGTCTGTTTTTATCACAATCTCATTATATAGCGCGCACGGTGAGATGAAATATTTGATAATCTAGATCCACGTCAAGGTAGCGATGCTTAACCGTTGAGGAAGTCGTTTGGACGTCTTCCTGTATCGAGAAGAATGGCGATGTCATATCACGGTGAGTAGAGAAAAACTCTCCTCGGCCGCCGCTGGGATTCGAATCCGCGACCTTGTTCGGTTTACTGCACAGTGTTTAGGTCGCGGATGTGAATCGTAGAGTTTTTCTCTATACTACGCACCCGGTATGGTTCGTCACTCGAAGTAGCACCTAATATCCATTGTTATATAGCTAGAGTTTCACTGGATGCAACGATGACTGTCATTGGTTGGTTTGTGGTCACATGACCTTAGCTAAATTTCAATGTACACTGAGCGGGCAACAATACACCTTTTCGATAATTACGTCACGCTGCATGAAAACAAGGCTCCCAGGCCAAAGTTTCACAATTTTGATTATCGTAGTAATCCCGTCATATTTGTTTATGGAAGAAGATGGCTAATAACGTCCAAACTATATATGGTAGAAACACATCGTGTACGTATGTTATAGGGTCGAAGGTCCGCAGCCCGGTGAGGGTGCTAATCTCGACACGCGTGGAGTCATTTTACACGCGTGGACAAACGTGATATGCGAACAAATTTCTGTGATCTGAATATTTATTTATTTATTTGTATATATGTGTGGACGGACCATGCGCGGTTAAGATTGTGGGGCACTGGGGACAATATAGCTCTTGACAAAAAGATTTGAGAAAGGAGTTTTTGGGAAACGTATATCACTTTTGAAAGAACAGAAACAAATCAACGTCTACGTACAAAGCAAAACAACGTCTTGAGTAGAAGGAAACCCGTCAAACCGAAACTCGAAAGGAGGAGAAAGCAAGAGTGAAACTTGAAAACCGACGAAGAAATAAAGGCCGGCGAAACGGTTTTTGTTTACGGTAAAAATATAGAGCAGCCGCTCTCGGTAATCACGAACATTTAGTAGCAAAACTGTTCGAGTTTCCCACTTTCCTTATGTATATCCTATCACTGTTAATGTTGTTTTCTCTTTTGTGTGTCCTTAAAATTTTATCTGTGGCTGCCGTCTTAATATCTTTTTTCAAATAGTTTTCTTATTGTCAAAACCACTTGTGACTAACGTAGCTTGTCCATAATTTGGCATAAAAATCGGAAAAGGAGCATTTCTTCTTCTGTAAAACGTACAAATGCTGTTGAAATATTTATTAACATGTAGGTGAAAACAATTTCAGCACTTTGAAATGTCATAACTGAATATTGCCGTGATAGGCTGCCAGGTTTGAAAACTGTTTTCAGATGCTGTAGCGATGTTTTTTTGTAAACATGGAAAGAAAGAAGTGTACAATATAACCCTAATACTTTGACAAAATTTATTTTTGACTTACAATATAACCCTAATATTTTGACAAAATTTTTCCGCCTGCCTTGGTAGTCTGGTGGTTAACATAGTCGACTTGCGCGGTAATATGGTCGAGTTCAAACCCTGGAAGCGACGTGCAATTTCCTTTATCTCAATATTTTTCACGAAATATCATCCTTAAATTTTTCTTTGTTCCTCGTTACCTTTTTTTTCAGAAAATAGATTTATTAAAACTGCATTTTTTTTATTTCAAATGTTTTACTAGAATTAAAACTATATTTTAATCAACAGGAGTGGCTATTTCCAGTCCCCCAATAAAAAAGGGGAATATCAGGAGGTATTTACAAGTTGTACGTTAAATATTTTAAAAACGGTATTCGAAATTCTACAACAGTTGTGAGAAGTCCATATCATATTTATTACTTGACGAGCAATGGTGCGCACATTTTGGACATTTTAAAAAGTTACGCACAACACAGAAACTTAAAATATACATCAAATGAAAGCTTACGAAATGCCTAACAACATACGTACACGATGTGTTTCTACCATGTATAGTTTGGACGTTATTAGTCATCTTCTAGATCTTGCATAAACAAATATGGCAGGATTACCATGATTATCAAAATTGTGAAACTTTGGCCTGGGAGCCTCGGTTTCATGCAGCGTGACGTAATTATCGAAAAGGTGTATTGAGAACTTATTGCCTGCTCGGGCAACAAGTTTTCAATAGTTGGCAACAATTGAGAACTTATTGCCTGCTTGGGCAATAAGTTTTCAATTGTTTCCCTGCTAGAACTTTGAACTCTTCACGGCATCCTATAAACAAAAGCTTGTTTGGTACAAAAAAAAGAATATTTATAAGGCTAAAAGCATGTGTGAAGATTAACTGGAGAAATGTATTGCTGTCCTTTTGTTCTGAAACTCATATTTATTTGGTTGAAGTGAAATTACGGAGCCAGGCGAAATGTTTTGGCCGAATGGTCTTTTAGTTTGTCTTTTGTGTACTTTCCCATGATAAACGTCGAAATTATTCAGCGAAACTCAAGCTATATAACAAAACACTCAAACACCCTCGAGTCTCGATGTTTCCCTCGCTTCGTCTCGGGAAATATCAAGACTCGGGAAAACAAAACTAACTGTTTCCCTCGAGAGCAGACATTAAGTGTATAATATTCTTCACCTGAGTTCGCTGTCCCACAATAATTATTCCAAGAACGGCGATGTTTAAATATGAAGGCTCTGACTGTTCTGACCATGCCTCAATTGACAATAGCTCGGAGACTTTTAATTCCTGTAAGCTGCTTCTGAATCATTTTGCTCGCAAGACTCTGACTACATCTCTTTACAAATTGGGTTCGCTAGGTGAATTATCAGTTCGGAGTGCATAAACGAAATGCAACATGTTCAAAGGGTTGGCAACCTTTCAGATGACAACAAGACACCTGGGTCAGGCGTTTACTCAGGCTACTTGCAAAGTGCGGAGGTGCTTGGGTAAAATATACTGATTGTAGTGTTATTGCAGCAATCACAAAATCGAAGCCTGAACCGAAGGCCTCCCTCCTCCGCGGAGGCTCTATAACGCACTAGCAAAGGTGAGAGTAATTGGCCGAGGAAGATCAGATGAATGCATGTGGTGCATATTTCGCACTGGCGAACATATTTACGAATAAGACAGTTGTCAGCCACATCTGATCACTGTTAAGCCAAAATCAGTTAGTATTTCGAAATCTACCAACAATGTGCGAGAACATCTTGATCAAAAGGGAAAGCTGCATGTTCAACTTTTTGTCCAACTCCAAAAGCAATTAAAGGAGCAAAAAACGTACAACATGCCTCACGGCATCACACAGCTAACAACAACTCACCAGAAGTATGAATAGCAGAGGAAGTAAAATGTGTAAAAATCCAAAATCGCGAGACCCAAAAAAAAAGGAAAAAAGCCGAGCCGAACTACTAGACTCAGCGTACCACATGCAGTAGCCCGAGTGATAAATATATGAAATCAAAGGTTACTTGCATGGAGCTGTCCTTGTTCTTTCAAGCAATATATGATACATAGCCCTTTGACTTTGTGCAGTATAATATGTTTGAAATTTTTGTTACAAGAAGGGTGCTACTGAAAACTGAATATATTTTAAACCGCAAAATCAATAATTAACACTACCATTGATTTAATTCTACGAACTAGTAATTCCATCAAGCGGTGCATGAGGGCTACTGGGTTTTAGCATATACCTCGCAGGTGAATAGTGCTTTTCACGCAATCTGATTGGTTCCTCTAGCTTGGGATATCCTGCACTATTCACCTGCGGGCAAAACAAAGTGGCGGCCAGTTTTGCGTAGTTTACCGAAGCAGGAAATTTTGTTGACAAACAAGGCTGATGTTGTAGAATAACGAGAAAAGTCAACAAAATTAAGTAGAAGAGTGTCCACAGGTATGTTTCTTTACAATTTTCTAGCCATTAATATATTCAAAAGTTGTATTAAAAAACTGTTTTGTCGACAAATATCGAGTACACCAAGTGTCCAAGTTGCTAGCGGCCGTGTCTTGTATAAAATACCGAAAAATATAAGTTAAGAACGTTAAACTTGTTATTTCATTTATGAGGTATATGTGTTGGTGAATAGTGTGGTCGGTGAATAGTGTTGATATTAGGGACCTTTAGCAAAACTAGACAACGGGAACGTCAGTGACGACGTCCTTTATACAATGTAAAATCAAAAAGCTTTAGAGCCTCTAAAAGATGCTGTTTGCTATATAGGTTAACGTCAAATTCACCCAACAGCTTTCACTGTTCAATGTGTTAAGGTACGTCGTCCTGAATACGTGAAGATACGTCAGTTGACGTTGTATACACAGCGAGGACGGTGCAGGGATTACTCTTGGGACTTCAAATTGTTCATTGTCTTTGTATTAGATGTAAATTTCTTTTGTATGAAAGACGTTATCACGACGTTCCCGTTGCGTTTGCTAAAGTCCCTATTCACCTCGCCGAAGCGGCTCGGTGAATATCCAGCACTATATTCAACTCCACTTCGGTGAATAATTGTTAAATATCACTCAGTATTTAAATACTGTCACATGTTACACTCGATCAAAAGATAGTCTATTGCACAATGGTAGGCTGCCCCCATAATAATATAACTATAATCAAACGTGTAACGGTGATATAATCCTTGACCTTGTGAAGTTCCCGCTTTAGCTTAAGCGTGGGTCTATGAATCCCTATATGAATCCAGCCATACATTAGCCAGTAAAAGTGCGATAACCGGCTGGAGAAAGTTAAAGACAACTGTTTTGCGTTGTTTTGGAACATGTGATGAAAAGACAAAATTGAACAATTTTTGTGAAGTGCCCGCTATAGCTAAATATGTTAACCAGTAAAAATCCGATATGCCGGCTGGAGAAAGTTAAAGGCAATTATTTTGCACTTTTGCGTTGTTTTATAGCATGTCATGAAACGGCACTCATTGAACAATCTTTGTGAAGTTCCCGATTTAGCTCAAGCGCGTGGGTTTATGAATCGCTATACATTGTAGTCATTAAAACATTTGATAGCCCGTAAAAGTGCGACATGCCGGCTGGAGAAAGTTAAAGACAACTGTTTCGCGTTGTCTTGTAAAATGTGATGAAACGACAAACATTAACGGTCAGTAAACAATCTTTGTGAAGTGACCGCTTGAGCTAAGGCGTGGGTTTATGTGTATCGCTATACATTATTTAGTAAGAGTCCGACATGCCAGCTGAAGAACCTTAAAACTGTTTCGCGTTGTTTTATAACATGTGATGAAGCGGCAAGCAACATTGAACAATCTTTGTGAAGTGCCCGCTTTTATATATAGCTAAAGTTGGCCAGTAAGGGTGTCCAGTGTTCAAAACGTCCTCACTTCTTCCAAACTGATCGGGGAGCATGTCAACATACATATAACACTCTATATAAGATTTATTAGTATATCTTTGAATGTTTCACGCCACTAATCTGTTCTACTGTATAAAGCTGCAAGATCAGGCTCAAAGGCAAAGTGTCTGTTGCCAGTCTTTACTTGTATCAAATTTCCATTTTTATAGCAATTCATAAATACAGCCACAAAGTCTAGTCAAACGATTACAAATCAACCATCTAACTGCTTGAGGTATTCACTTTATGTACGTTTTTTTAACTTTCAAATAAGTCTGTTAATATACTGTATTTATCTTTTTGACTTCTATGACCCGAGGACGTTTTGACGTGAGGACGTTTTGACTGGTAAGCCCAGTAAGAGTGCCATTTGCCAGTTGGAGAAAGTTAAAGGCAACTGATTTGGTTGTTTTATAACATGTGATAAGTAGAGGAAAACTCTGCCCGGTCGCTGCAGGGATTTCAAACCTGCAACCTTCGGTTTGCTAGTCCTAGCTACATGCATGATCAAGTTGGGAGGGAGCAGGTCGTAGTCGTAGAATGATGGTACTTATATTTGATATTTCGAAACTGAATTAGTCTAGTTTCTTCAATATCAAGTCACTTAAATCTTTACTTATGTTGTTGGGATAATTATTGTGGGACACAGCAAACTCACCACCTGAGTTCGCTGTCCCACAGTAATTATCCCTATCTTTGTGAAGTACCCGCTTTAGCTAAAGCGTGGATTTATGAATCGCTATCTCATTCTACGAACCTGCACGCTCGTTATAAATTAAGAAAGGTTTTTATAACCATTATTGTAAACAGCTGGAAGTCGTGCATGGGTTTATATAAACTTACCTTTGCTCGAGGCTGTTTTGGTTGGGTTTGTCCTTGGACCTTGCAGTGCCACTTATACATGTAGCATATGTTAATGATAAGATCCTTTGAATACGCAGATCAGATCGATATAGGGGCTATTATTGAATGTAGAAAAAAAGTGCTGCGTAGGCGGTGTTTTGATATAACAAAATAAACAAAAGGTCCGCTATGCGTACATGTATCTGCGCCAAACCCACCACTGTGAGAATCACTTGGAAAATCTTGTAAGATCTTAAGAAAAATCTTATAAGATTTTTACACGTAGATCTTATAAGATTTTAGCGAGATCTTATAGATCAGATCAGAGAAAATACACGTTCTCTGACCAAAATAATTTTTTATCATGACTCACAAAACCTGTGGTAGATCACACTCAAAAGTCAAAAGTTTACTATACGTCACGTGCCATTCACGAAACTCGTACAGTTAGATAGAACGTTAAATTATGTACAAGATATGTGAATTTGAAAAATCGTATAGAATAGAACCCTGAAAATCGTAGTATTTTAATCCAAAACTTTGTCGCTTTGGAGGACTTCGTGATATGGTGGACGAAATATTGTAAACACGATCGGATTAAAAGTACTTGTTTCCATCGTTCAAACTGACAGCTCCTATTGAGCCACTGAGGCTCAGATGGAGACCTAAGGTGACACCAAAAAATTTTGAGCTTTGATTGGCCCTGATGTAATCGTCGCGCATTGGTTATAGTTACACAACAGCACACGCTACAGGTAAGTGCATGTTACACAAAAAAGCTAACCCCCACACACACAACACGATAGCAATATATCTGCTGCGCAGATACAAAAAGTTGCCCGACATTTTAATAGTGTCAACCATCATATTTCTGACATGAAAGTTTGTGCTATCTCACCCATTCCGGTGGTAATCATAGCCGCAAACGACAGGAAAAGGGTCTCATTTTCAAAATTGGAACCATTCATCCTCATGGACTCAACGAACGTTTTTCTTTTATTTAACACTTCTGAAGATGCTGTTTTTGTATTAGCAAGGGCAGACATAAACAGTGTTTTCACTTTACTTCTCCATTCTTTACTCTCTATTTTTTACTCTCCTTTTTTTACTTATCGATGGTGAGAATAGCAAATGGCTTTCGCATCTCATTATTTATTTGTTATTGTTACTTTGCTCTGATTGGCTTATTCTTTTGAATCTCATTATTAGTTTGTCTTGGTTACCTTTATCTGATTGGCTAATTTTTATCACGTGATTATCTCGCGTATATAAGCTCGTTGTTTGTTTTACTCTTTACGTTTCTCTCTGACGAAGGGCCTTCGCTCGAAAGGTTAGACCACTCACGTTCTCTGTTTCGGCAGTATTCACCTACTATACCATATTTCGATTGTTGTTTCAACACTGCCTATGCAGCACACTACTTTTATTAAGCCTGTCGCCGTGTCGCGCAAGTCATAAAGCCCACACGGGACAAGAATCAATTAAGCGTGTCGCGCAAGTATAAAGCCGGTACGAGGCAAGAATCAAGATTGTTCAGTTTGAAAAGAAATCACTTAAATCAGTAAACATCATTATCAATTCCCGTTTATCTAAGATTTTTTAATTGGTTTCTATTTTAGTATCTTTAATGATCCGGAAAGATCTCATGATATAGTAACTGATAATGGTATAGCAACTGATGATAATGTATCGAAACTAAATAACCGTCTTACGAAAATATATCACTTAAATCTTAAACATCATTAACTTTTTTATCTAAGATTGTTTTAAGGTCTTCGTTAAGGTTTGCTGGGTCATTTCTGTAAAGCGCTCTCAATTCGTCAGAATTTATGCCACAAAAATAAAATAGATATCGTTAGAAAGCTATGAATTTGTAGAATACAATGGTGTCTTTGGTTTTGCGATAAACACAAACCGTTGATAGTTGTGAATTTTTTAATTAAAACCAGAGGGCTTCACTCGGGGCGACTTAAGAACAAAGCGTTTTATTTTGTTCAAAATATTTTTTTATACTTTGATTCCGAGATAAATTTCCAGCAAAACGGTGTCAGCGTTTTTGATATGTCGCGTTTTTCCGATTTTATTGACGACCAAAGTTAAAAATGCTGTTTTTCGACCAACATTCCGACAAAATAAGTCATAAATTCGAAACCAGGCAATAAATAAAAAACACGCTGACACCGTTTGCTGGACATTTATCTTGGAATCGAACTGCGAAAAATTTTTTGGAACAAAATGAAACGCTTTGTTCTTAAGTCGCCCCGAGTGAGGCCCTCTGGTTTTAATTAAAAAAATCACAACTATTAACGGTTTGTGTTTATCGCGAAACCAAAGACACCATTGTATTCTACAAAGTCATAGCTTTCTAACGATATCTATTCTATTTTTGTGGCATAAATTCTGACGAATTGAGAGCGTTTTACAGAAATGACCCTGAAAACTTTATACGAAGACCTTAATTGGTTTCTGTTTTATTAGCATCTTTAATATCCGGAAAGATCTAATGATATATTAACTGATAATAATATAGCGAAACTAAACTACGAAAATATATCACTTAAATCTTAAACATCATTATTATATAGATGCGAGCGTTTTATTAGAAAATATGCAGTGTCGTATTTTCCACATCCTCACTGGTGAAGATATCGATGACGTCATTAAGAATTTTACCTCTTTTTGCATTGAATCTATATAATAAAAAGAAAATTACACACTGGCTTGAAGATATGAATTTTATCTTCTCGTGGTAAAAACGATATATATATTGTACATATTGTAATATTGTTTTCACCACTCGTAGATAAAATCCACTGATATCTTCGCACCACCGCGTAATATCCTCTCTTTTTTAACTTTTTTATCTAAGATTGCTTTAACTGGTTTGAATGGTTTCTATTTGAGTGTTTCAAGTATCTGGGAAGATCTAATGCTATATAGTACCAAAAAACTATACTGACTCTAAACTAAATATTAAACAGTCTTACAGAAATAAACCTAAACATCACTTAAATCTTAAACATCATTATTGATGTTTGTTTATCTGGTAAGATTAATTGTTTTAATTATCATTAAATTTAGTGTCTCAAATATCTGGAAAGATCTATATAAAGCTATAGTAGAAAACTATAATTCGAAACTAAATAGTCTTTTGAAAAGAAATCACTTCAATCTTTAACAACATTATAGTTCTTGTTTATCTAAGATTGTTTTTATTGGTTTTTATTTTAGTTTTTCAAATATTTGGAAAGATCTAGTGATATAGTAAAAAACCTATAAATTTAAATTAAGTACCCGCCTTCAGTTCGAAAAGAAATCACTTAAAGCTTAATCATCATTTTAAATTTTCGTTTATCTAAGATGGCTTTAATTGGTCTCTATTTTAGCATCTCAAATATTTGGAATGATCTAATGCTATAGTAAATGATAATATAATGATATAGTCCCTTGTGTATGGTAAAGTATCGAAAACAACCGTCTTACGAAACTGAAATCACTTAAATCTTAAACATCATTATTAACTTCTTTTTTATCTAAGATTGTTTTAATTAGTTTTCTATTTAGTGTTTCACATAGCTGGGAAGATCTCATTTTATATAGTACAAAAATAACTATACTGACTCGAAACTAAATATTAAACCGTTTTACGAAAAGAACTTACTTAAATCTTAAACACCATTAATGATTTTCGTTTATCTATAAGATTTTTTTAATTTTATAGCTTTAATTATAGTGTTTCAAATATCCGGAAAGATCTAAAGCTGCAGTAAAAAACAAACACCGAACTATAACTCGAATCTAAATAGTCTTTTGGAAAGAAATCAATTAAATTTTTAACATTATTATAGTTCTTGTTTATCTAAGTTGTTTTTATAGGTTTTTATTTTAGTTTTTCAAATATACACAAAAGACAACAAATATACAAAAAAGACAACAATTACTATAACTTGTCTTACAAAAAGAAATCACTTAAATTGTAAACATCATTATCAATTCTTGTTTATCTAACATTGTTTTAATTAGCTTTAATTTTAGTGTTTCAAATGTTTGGAAAGATCTAATGCTATAGCACAAAAACACAACTATTACTATAAATCGTTTTACAAAAAGAAATTACTTAAATCTTAAACATCATTAATAGAATTCTTGTCTATTTATGATTGTTTTCACTGGATTTTATTTTAGTGTTTCAAATATGTGGACTAAGATCTATTGACCATATTCATAAATGGCCGTGGAATTAATATTTTTTTATGTGCATATAAATTAGCCCCTCTGAACTCGTTTTCGAGTGCGAAATTCCAAAGGTTCTTTACTTTAAAACGAGGTCAGAGGGGCTAATTTATATGCACATAAAGAGATTTTAAATTGTTGGCCATTTATGAATAAGGTCTTTATAGTACCAAAAAAACATCAAACTATAACTCGAAACTATAATTAAGTAACGGTCTTTTAAAAAAATTACTTGAATTTTAAACAATATTATAATTCTTGTTTATCTGTGAGACTGTTTTTTCTATTTTAATTTTTACAATATTTGGAAAGATCTAATGATATAGTAAAAGAGCTATAACTATAAATTAAGTACCCGCCTACAGTTCGAAAAGAAATCACTTAAACCTTAAACATCATCATCAATTCTCGTCTATTTAAGACTGGCCTAAATCTTAATTAATTGGCTTCTATATAATTAGTGTTTCCATTCACATATCTAGAAAAACCAAATACTATTGTGCAAAAAGAAAGACTATATAACTTGAAACTAAGCAATCGCCTTTCAAAAAGAAATCACTTAAATCTTAAACATTATTAATTATCGTTTTTCTAAACTTTCATTTTAGTGTTTTAAATACTAAAATTTTAACTCTTTTAGTCTGCTGATGCGACTGTTGTTATATTATCTTATTATATATTTTACTCTGCCTAAAGTCTGGCGCAGCCGCTGCGATTTTAGTCGGCCGATCTTTATAGGTCGACTAAATTTAGCGTTTATACGATAATCGTTACGTATGCGGTGTCTTTTGTCGGCGGATTTTCGTCGTAAAATGTATCAAACTGGTTTGATGTTGCCGGATTAAAATCAGTCAAAATATCATGCCGTGTGCGGTGATTACCAAGTTTTATCATACACTGATCACTCATGATTCTTCCTGAGGTTATTTGATGATCGAAAAATGATAGCCTGTGATAGGAAGGGGTTTATATGCAAATTTAATGCAAATTTGGATTTATGAACTCACTAGAAAAAAGATTTTCCCCCTCCTGAAAACTGTGCACTGTCTCTTTTACATGAGGCTGGTCCAAACTCAGGCCGGACTGACTTTGGGTCGGTTGTAGTGTTTTTACTGTAGATTGTTTTCATGCATGAGTTCGGCCTGAGTTTCAGTTAACGCCGGCCTATAACCTCAAGACCGAACTGAAATTTTGAGACTCCCGGCCGGCTTTCCGTGTAAACAGAAGCATTAAAAAAACATTATTTTATTAATTGTACTGAGTACAATTATTTTATTAATTGTACTGCTCCCAAGGCCCTGGGAACGATGTTGACAATAAAATTCAAAATGGCGGCCAATTATGCAATGGAAAGTTTTCACATTTCCAACGACTTGTGGTAAATTATGAACTAGAAATTCCATGTAAATATTTTGAAATGAGTACAGAGAACACCCAGAGTGAAAATGTTTCTTGTCAAGTAATGAAACAGGATGTTATTAAAGGCGTCAGTGAGTACAAAACGTACGTGTCGTAATTTTGTCACGCATATAATAAATGAGTAATCATATGATTTTGCTCGTACAATTAAGGATTTACACTACTCGTGATATTTGAAAATTATGCCAATTTTGGCAAAATTTTCAAATATCACTTGTAGTGCAAATCCTTAATTGTACTCGCTATCATATGATTACCTATACTAATAGGAACCAATTAGGCCATATAAGTTCTAGACCAGCCTTATGTAAACAAAACCCAAAATGCAAAATTCAGTCCGGCCTGTGTTCGGGCCGGCCTTACGTAAAACCCCCTAATTGACTTTTCAAAACTCAAGAGTAACACTAGGACTGTCCAAGGAACTAGGGCAAAGCACGAATCTACACTGTGAAACGTTTTAGAGGGAAAAATCTGATTGTTTATAGATTTTTCTTATTGAGCCACCTTATAAGAGACTGTCAAAAAGGAGGGTGGTAAAGGGTATTTTCGTGAGCCGTGAATTGCCAATACATTTTCTTGTGAAATGTGAAAACCGGAATTTTGTGTCGTGAAACGTGATTTGTATTCTATCCGTGAGCCGTGCTTATCGATAATAATTGTAGGATAAAGTACTGAAGTTGTCGTGAACTGGGATTAAGCATTACGTATTTTATAATTTTTATAATTATAAGTTTAATTTGTTCAAATCTGCTGTCAGATCGCGAATTTCAAAAATTTTCCAGGAGAGCATGCCCCCGGACCACCCTACAACTGTGGACCACAACTTTGACTGACGTTTTCAAAATCCTAAATTCGCCCCTGATTATGACGAATATGAACTTCAATCTCCTCAGCTTCAATCTACTTTGCCTTCTGTGAATAATTGTCACAGAGTAGATTATTAAACGTTCCCGTAATATTTTGTGAAACGTGAAATGGCAGTTCTCTTATCCGTGAAATGAGAAATGACTTTTTTTATTTCCCTTGAAACATGCTCCGTACTCCCCTTTACCACCCTCATAAACTATCTGCAACCCCAGGGCGGTTGATAAATCCTGCGTGTTCTTTATTTTAAGTTTAACACCCGTCACAAACTGTAAGAAAACATTTTATAACTCATTTAAATACTACTAAAATCGTAAACACTTACTTGAAGAGCAGATTTAATGTGTCTATTTGTCTCAAAAAAGTTGAAGTCCACTTCTTGTTCTATAGTGAAAAAATCGTCAATGTTTATATACTATAATTTTTATTAACCTGCATGCATATCTGCCTGAGCCACTTACTCTACTAACGCCAAACTGTTTTACTTTATCTAACGCCGGACGATTTTATTCCCTAAAGCGATCACTCTAAAGCATCCTATAGGCAGCAATGGGTTAACCTATGAAACGAAAATTAAGTTTATCTTATTTAAAAAAATACTCAAAATTATATATCTTTGCCATTATCAAATATAATAATCGCTTTAATAATATACTAATCACTGTGGGCGAAACACATCCACATGCTTCATTCAAATTAATTTGGTTTGATAATAGAAAGATATCTAACCTCCTCCGATACCTCACTATACACGTATATGGGCCGTTCTCAGGGTTGGAGCTAAGGTGCATGGTCACCATGCAGGCTCAACTTCAGCGGTGAGAGGCAGCGCCTTAACAGTTTGCATGCGCTCGTATACAAGCGTAAAAATCTCGCAAGTTGCTACAGCATTGTTGCCTGAGCAATGCTGTAACAACTTGTTGACATATGTGAACAACATTGATAAATGAACAACATTGTTCATCATTGTTTCAACAAGTTGTTACTGCTTCATGAAACATGCAACCGTTGTTCACGCACGTTGTAACAACCGAAGAACGTGTTGATACGTCAACCATGTTCACCATTGTTGTAACATTGTTGTTCATCGTTGTTATTTCGTCATGCTGTTACAACATGTTGTATCATGTGCGAACAACGTTGTTGGCTATAAAAATATGCTGTTGGAACAACTTGTTCATGACTGTTGATTTATCCGTGAACAAGTTGTTCGAACCATAAGTGAACAATTTGTTGACGACTTGTTCGCGGCGAGCAGCACAACATTGTTCACGGCGAGCAGCACAACATTGTTCACGCCTTTTGACAACCATGAACAAGTTGTGCGTTTTTACGCGTGTACCTTTTCTAAGGCTAAGAACAATCTCTTGAATCTCTTGCATATTCTTATTCCTGCATATAATATTCTTGCATATGTATTTTCAGTCGGGCTAATGTCAAACGATTTTATTTGTCAAGAACAAGAGGAAACTTCAAGGACGGGAAAGCGTTATTTAAATATCAGTATTAATTCTCGAGATTGCTTTTGTTAGCTTCCACTGTAGTGTATCAAATATTAGGAAAAATCTAATGCTATTAAAAAGAAAAGAAAACTATAACCCAAAGCTAAGTCCCATTCTATTAAAGTTCCATTTTTTTTACTCTGCCTAAGGCCAGACGATTTCATTACTTATTTAAGATTGTTTGGTTGACTTCTATTTTAGTGTTTGGAATATCTGAAAAGATCTAATGCTATATATATATATATATATATATATATATATATATATATATATATATGTAATGTTTACAACATGAGCGGCCGTGTTGTATCGAATATACAATCACGAGCCGAAGGCGAGTGATTATATATTCGATACAACACGGACGCGAATGTTGTAAACAGCTTAAAACACGCCGAGTCTTTGATGTTAATATGAGTAATATTTGTTCAGATTAATTCAGAAAAAGCTCAATTTCAATGTTTTAGAGCGGAGATAGTGACCTGATATACAACCACTAGTGGTTGTATATGTGATACAACCACGTGTGTTTTGTATCAGATATACAACCTCCTTCACGGTCATGATTTCTTTTGTGTTTTCTTCATGAATTATTAATGAGTGTTTTAAATATATATATACACTGAATGTTGAAGCGGTACTTCGCTTTAACGACTCAGCGTCGAACTATACTCAGTTCTTATTATTACAATAATAAGAAGAACTGAGTATAGTTCGACGCTGAGTCGATAAAGCGAAGTACCGCTTCGACATTCAGTGTATAAACAATTATTCCCATACCTTTCTCCGCCAGACCGTGTAGCTCAGTCGGTAGAGCGTCCGCCTAGCGTTCGGAAAGTCGTGGGTTCGATTCCTACTGGGGTCTGCATTTTTAAAATGCTTCCCAGTTTGGTTTCGTTACACTCGGAGAACAACCTTATTACCATATATATATATATATATATATATATATATATATATATATATATATATATATATATATATATATAAAATACGTATTTAAAATGTTTGTTTCATTCCATTCAGATCTGATAGAATAAGCCACACAGTTTTAGATGTGCCGACCGACTAACTGACTCACGCCGTTTTCCCCGAACGGGTACGCAAGTGCGCTCAAATTCTTAGCTCTATCTCAGAACGAGCGATAATATAAAGGTATTTAGTGTTTATTTCACAATACTTACACGGGAGATTTCAGGTTATCACCACAGGTCGAAGAGGTACCGCCTCGAACATGAATAGACTTCCCTTCCCCAGCTATCACAAAAGTGACTCCAGCCCTATCACTTTTGTGATAGCTGGGGAAGGGAAGTCTATTCATGTTCGAGGCGGTACCTCTTCGACCTGTGGTGATAACCTGAAATCTCCCGTGTAAGTATTGTGAAATAAACACTAAATACCTTTATATTATCGCTCGTTCTGAGATAGAGCTAAGAATTTGAGCGCACTTGCGTACCCGTTCGGGGAAAACGGCGTGAGTCAGTTAGTCGGTCGGCACATCTAAAACTGTGTGGCTTATTCTATCAGATCTGAATGGAATGAAACAAACATTTTAAATACGTATTTTATAAATCGCCCACACTTGTTGTTTGAGCGCTCTTCGTATGCGCGTGAATAAACACGTTAATAAATTAAGCTTACCAGCTGTTATTTCGGCCAAAAACCAGATGACTCATCACACAATCTAACATCATTCCTTATATGGCAACACTTCAAGTATTTGAACCCAACTTTTGACTATGTTATGGATTATTAATTTAACTATATTGTTGACATTGTATTACTTGTTGTATAATAAAATCTTTCATGTTTTAGACTTCCAACTTTTAACCCGCCTTCCAGTGTCCTAAGGGCTGGAGTCACTTTTGTGATAGCTGGGGAAGGGAAGTCTATTCATGTTCGAGGCGGTACCTCTTCGACCTGTGGTGATAACCTGAAATCTCCCGTGTAAGTATTGTGAAATAAACACTAAATACCTTTATATATATATATATATATATATATATATATATATATATATATATATATATATATATATATATATATATATATATAAGAAAAAAAGTAGAGTGCTACGTATATAGGCAGTGTTTTTACCATATGCATACGAGGAGTGTTTCATCAACATATCCAAACAGCGAGACGTTTGTTGAAAACCGAGGCGTAGCCGAGGTTTTTGAACAAACTTCGAGGTGTTTGGATATCCTGATGAAACACACCTCCGAGTGTTTGATATAGCACCCTAAACAAATCAGTATTTTAAGAGAAAATCGAGGTGAAAGTTTGCTTAATTTATGTAATATCACAGTTCCCTCGGTTTCTTTTGTTCTCGCAGGTACATTTAACGTCTAAATTACCTAATCCATAAACATTAGGTACGATTAGTAACTAATCATGCCTAGGTGCGATTACTAACTAATCATACCTAGGTGCGATTAGAAACTAATCTGCATATCTAATGTTTATGGAAAACGCTCGTTTATCCACACGCATACATACTGTAGCACGATTGCAAACTTTAATTTCACAAAAACAATTCTACACATACTTTTACGTAAAAAGCATGCGAGTCACAATGACTTTATTTCATCTTAATCTTTATTCACACGGGACTTTTACATCTTCCTCGCAAACCGTAATATTACAAAGTAATAGCATGGCGTTTCGGTTGATTAGTGATTAAATGTCCCTCAAGCCTCGGGAGATTTAGTAAAAGTCCCACGGGCTTCGCCCTCGGGACTTTTACTAAATCTCCCTCGGCTTTCGGGTACATTTAATCACTAATCAACCTCGAAGCCATGCTATTACTTATAATAATTTCTTCCTCCGATATCCAAATTAAACCACAGACACGGTACTGATTTCCTTTGTGTTTCCTCATGAATTATTAGTATACCATGTATAATGTATATCTATATTTACTTTAAAATATTTAATTCACAATCTCCAGAAAAGAGGTCGTTCCAAGCTACGGCATCTAATTCCTGAAATATTTTCCAGAAATAACAGTTCAAAACAGCAACAAAAAAGACAATTATATTGGAAGTTTGATCTATAGCTACGCTGATCTATTATTGTCGTACAACGTTTCTTATCGTATATTCAGCTTAATTCTTATCGATCGCGTGAGCGATATTTTATCAGTACTTTGCAAAACATGAATTTGTTTAATTATTTAGCGGAAACGTGTGGGAAAACAGCAAATTGTTTTTTGGCGCACGCATGCATGCATGCGTGGGAAGGACTTTAGTGTAGATGTTTACAAGGAGATGCATACATTGAAAAAACCCCAGAACGATGGGAAAAAAATTATAAGAAATTAAAAAGGTTTCCTTTGTTTATCGACACTGTTGACGTGCTTTTTAAACTCACTCTATGTGGCATCACTCTCTCAACTCAGGTATTCTATTTTTTGTCTTTGCTTGTTGCCAGAGTACAATCTCCCACTCTCTTTCACTTTCATCATCACTTTCATACTTTCTCTCTCACACATATATGCACACACTCTCACACACTATCACGAGTCTCTCACAAACACTCCCACTCCTGTTCTCACTCCTACACAGCATTACTTCATCTCTCTCACACGACTCTCATGTACGCACACACTATTTCTCATATACAAACTCTCACTCACTCTCTAAATAATATGGCCCCTTCATATCTGCAAGACCATTTTGAAATCTTCGAACTAAATAATACCTATCACTAAGGGAACGAGAAATGAACCTCGTTCTTCCTAAGTCAGGGACTGGATTTCTAAAAAAATAGTTTTGCATATACAGGTCAGGAGCGAAAGTTTGGAATGATATGCCAGAGAATGTTGGATGTAATATAAATCCAAATAGATTTAAACGATATCTGCAATCATCGCTTCCTCAATTGGACTAATTTATTGTAAATATAGACTTGCATGTACATATACATGCTGTATATATAAATGTACATTATTCGGCATTCTTGTAAAGCAGTTTTTTTAACGGAAGAATTTCCGAATTCAAATAAATATTTCTCTCTCTTTCCCTCACTTTCACTTTCTTTCACTGACACTCTGCGCTCTCACACGCACTTCACTCTCTCTCACACCGACACTTTTTCTTTTCGGCTCTGACTCTAAAGGCCATTTCCACTCAGGAGAATTTTCCTCGGACAGGAAATTTCCCTTTGTCTGGTGAGCTCTTGGGCAGAACTAACGAGTTTAATGGCCCATTTCCACTCAGGAGAATTTTCCTCGGACAGGACATTTTCTTTTGTCTCAAACTCATTAGTTCTGCCCAAGAGCTCACAAGACAAAGGGAAATTTCCTGTCCAAGGAAAATTCCCCTGAGTGGAAATGGGCCTTAAGACAAAAGAAAATGTCCTGTCCGAGGAAAATTTTCCTGAGTGGAAATGGGCCTTTAGTTTGTTTCACACACACTCTCCCACACCATAGTCAATCGAGATATGGTCTGGAAACTCGGCAAACTTCAAAGCGCCTATAATGAGCTGTGATTTTATGTTGAACCGTACCTTACACCGTGCACATCCTTTGTTTTAGGTTTATTAATATTTAAATAGCACGGTTGAGTGATTGAACTGAAACGTTGCTATTGGACAATTCGTTCATTATACTAAAATACAATGTGTTCAGTGACCGTGCACCGTGCACAAAAATGATAAAGGCGAACAAAAAGATAGACCAAAGACTTTAGCTGAGTTTCCAGACCATATCTCGATTGACTATGCCCACACACACATTATCACGGTCTCTCTCGCACACACTCTCACTCCCACTCCTACATGCACCTACTCTTACTTTATTTCTCTCACACTCTCTCTCACAGACAGTCTCAGTCACATACGTTCTTTCTCTCATGCACGCGAACTCCCACTTACACACTCTTTCTCTGACTTTTACTTTGTTTCACACATTGATTCTCTCACATACTGTCACGGTCTCTCCCACATACACATGCACACTCACTCCCACTCCTACTCTCACTCCTATACTCTCACAGGAAAATTCCCCGACGAGAAAATGTTATACAGCAAATTGAAAAACGTTTCATCAGTTTCGCTG